>JACAXG010000172.1:239559-501195 GCA_018881555.1 Amblyornis subalaris | reverse complement strand
CCCCCCCCCCCCCCCCCCCCGCCCCAATGCAAGAATTTTTACAGAATGAACACAGTCTACTTGGAGGATTTAGGTCAGGAAGAAGCAGTTTATAGGTATAGCAGGGAACACAGAGCAAAAGAGTTCAGTCTTCTATCTATAAGAACTCTAACTTAAAAGAAAGTACTAAGGCTTATATAGATTTAGAACACACCATGAAGGGGCCTGATATGGCAAAGCAGCATTCGCATAGAAGGGAACTTTATTCTTGCAGATGTAGGTGTGTGGGCTTGGTAACTCAAAAACTACAGCCATGCAACCTTGACATACCTCTCTTCATCTGGTCTGTATCTGGCCTGTGAGACTGTTGTGCCCTTGACCAACTTTCAGGCCAAGCAAGGCTTCCACAAAATTTATTATCTGAAAAAATAACAATGTTTTAGGCATCAAAATATGCTTATTTTGCTCCTCCTGTTGCCAGCTGATTTATAAAGACTTACCAACAATTCAACCTTTTCAAATTGTTTTCTGAGCATGTGGTATCCCAAGAAGCAGAGAATTTATGGCTTCAGATGTTACTGGTGGAGTAAAATAGAGCACTGTCAATTGTTTTTTACTAAGTGCTACTTTACTTCTCTTCACTGGTTTGTGTTTATGCAAGCTATACCCCATCTGACCTGCTTCAGGGATCACTCACCCCACTGCCTATGAGGCAATTAGGTGGATGGAGCTTGCAAGCTGACCCAGTACAGTTCTCTTCCCATTTGGCAACCATTTCTGGCATCACCGAATCTCTGTCTCTAAACTGCTTTTGTTAAATAACTTGATAATCTAGCAAAGTTAAACAAAAAGCACATGATCTTCCAGCATAGGAGTCTACTTAATGATGTAATGACACTAGATTGTCATGACTGCAGATTTGACATCTGCAAAAACTAATTTCTCTGAAAATAAATGAAAACATAATTAAAACTTTCTGCAGTGAGGCATTTTCTTCATGGTTGTTAATTTAAGGCTTGTGGTATTCTTAAAATACTTTTTTAATTGGGTTTTGAGGTATTAAGAAAACTTGTCATAGTACCTATGACCTAAAGCCACAATCTGCTTTGTATTTTCCTTCTCAATTAGGCAGAAGCTAAAAGTTCCCAGGCCTAACTCAGAGCTGGTATTCATCCTTCAGTCTGAAAGGATGTTTGTTTCAAAATAGAAGCAAGAAAAAAAGGCCATCAGCATTTCAAATCATCTCGTTGGCACTACACTACGTTTCCTTCTCTCTGCCTGAGCCACATGAGCTGTGTGTACCTTCCTCCTACACTTAACTCTCACCATGCAACTTTCTGTGTTGGGTTCTTGAGCAGAGCTCACTAGATACCAGCCCCACTACGGGGCTTGGATCTAGATGAAGGTCACTGAAGAGGGCTGGGGGTAATACATGGGAGACTTTCTTTGCTTGACTACAAATCACAGCAGCAAGTTTCAAACATCACACACAAAGGGTGAGGAAAGGAGGGAAGCAGACAGTTAACCCCATGTACCATCGAGCAAAGCCTGCAGCAGAGCTAGGCAGCTGTGGGGAGTCAAGCTAAGGACTTAGTGGAGTAAACATCCACTAAATCTGAGCTTGAAGACGACCTAAAATTCAGACCACAAGTAGAATTGTGCTGGACCTGAAACATGAAAATACCAGTGGGGGAGAAGTAATATCACTTCAGGACTTGCTGTCATATATGGATGACATGACCTTCTAAGAGTATACAGGTATTCCAGCTTGAAATGGAAATGCTTCTGTCCAAGAGTCTCAGGAAACACAACCACATGACGCATGCTCAAGCAGCCCACCTCCACACATTCAGACACTCAGTTTTAATTCACGCAGATTTAAACTTTTCTGCCTTTGGGAGTTAAAAATTTCTGTATGTGTTAAAATGATTGTGTGTGAAGACCATGAGCATGCTGGGAAGTTGCAGCTCCCAGCGAAAGACCTGCCCAGCAAGCTTCAAGGTGACAGCTGGCGCTGCAAAGAGAGGCGCTGCAGCTTAGCAAGAGAACAGACTATCTTCAGACACTTTTGGAGGTTACAACATCTTGCTGTATCTACAAATACAGGAGGAAAACCTTGGAGTGGTGTAAATCTGCATGGCAAAAGTAACTACAAAGGATTGGTGCAAGTTTTTGTAAAAGGCGGAGTGATCTCAGTTTTGACAGACACCCATAAAGGTCTTCGGGCAGTAACGATCACCTGGTTCTCTATTTGTACAAATCTAACCACAGTGATACTTGGACCCATATGTGACCCCTGTGATGCTAGGGCAACTACTAGTAACAGTAGTAACTAAGAGTTCTCAGAAAATTTCTGGCGTTACCACTCCATTTGCACTATAAGACCTACACCATGCCCTACAGAGCCAGAGTACTGGCAAAGCTATTAACACTTCATCCACAAGATGCTATCTTGGTACAGTTATTTAGCTTTTACCTGCTATTTGTTTTCTTCTGTTTTACATGAGATGGTGACTGTAGCTTAGATAGCCTCAATCAAGATTTATGCTCTCTGGAAATCTGAGATAATTTAGAAAACGAAGAAAGATAAGTCAGACTCTCTTTTACATGTTTATAACTTAGCACACGTTCATGATCTCTTGAAATATGTGTATGTATATGTGACTTTCATACATTTTTTCCCTTAACTCTCACCCAGTTCAGATCTCTGATCTATTTAAGACATTTATGCCTGCACAAGAAAGGATTAGACAGGAAATAGGAAAGAGAGAGAGGAGGGAGAATACCAGAAATTGCTATATTCCCTGAGAAGGGGGGGCGGTAATCATACAACAACACAGAAGTAAAACTGTTTTGGTGTTTTTGCTGGCACCGGTCTAGTAGCATTTGTGACAGCCTAGCCTAAGTCTCAGCATACCAGATTCTACACCATAAAAAGCACTCAAAATGCAGAAATGCAGTGCCGTGTACAGAAACATCTGATATTTTAGAATTACTTCCTTCCAAGCAGCAACAGTATTAGTAGACTATTTTCTGTAAAAAAAAAAATCTAAAAAAAATCCCTTCTGGAATTACACATATCTGACTAGGTTGAAGTGATCTGTTTTATCTCTGTTGTCTGGCATTGCAGCATGGCATGGCATAACACACCAAATAGTGTTTAGAGTCATAGAACCATACATTCATAAAATGGTTTGGGTTGGAAGGGGCCTTAGAGACCATCCAGCTCCATCCGCCCCGCCATGGGCAGCGACATTTTCCACTAGACCAGGTTGCTCACAGCCTCATCCAACCTGGCCCTGAAAACTTCCAGGGATAGGGCATCCACAGCATCTCTGGGCACTTGTTCCATTGCCTGACCACCCTCACAGTAAAGAATTAATTCCTCATGTCAAATTTAAACCTACCATCTTGCAGTTTAAATCCATCCCGCCTTGACTTATCACTATATGCCCTTGTAAAAAGTCCCTCTCCAATTCTCTTGTAGCCCCCTGTAGGTATGAAAGGCTGCTCTAAGTTGTCCCTGGAGACTTCTCCAGGCTGAACAGCCCGAACTCCCTCAGCCTGTCTTCATAGGAGAGGTGCTTCAGCCCTGCAACCCTTAGTGGCCTTCTCTGTTTTATTGTTGACCCCAGAGCTGGATGCAGTACTCAAGCAGAGAAGGAGGGGAGAATCACTTCCTTGACCTTCTGGCCATGTTTCTTTTGATGCAGCCCAGAATTCCATGGGCTTTCTGGGCTGCAAGCACACATTGTCAGCTCACGTTTAGCTTCTTGTCCATCAGCACTCCAAAGTCTTTCTCCCCAGGGCTGCTCTCAATCCATTCTCCACCAGTCTGTCTTTGGGCTTGGGATTGCCCTGACCCAGGTGCAGGGCCTTTCACTTGGATTTGTTGAACTTCATGAGGTTTACACAGGCCCACTTCTCAAGCCTGTCCAGGTCCCTCTGGATGGCATCCTTTCCCTTCAACGTACCGACTGCCTCTCACAGCTCAATATCATCAATGAATTTGCTGAGGATGCCCTCAATCCCAATGTCCGTGTCATCAACAAGGATATTCAACAGTATTGGCCCCAATACTGACCCCTGAGGGATACCACTTGTCGCTGGTCTCCACTTGGACATTGAGCTGTTGACCACAGCTCTTTGAGTGTGACTGTTCAGCCAATTCCTTATCCATCAAGTGGTCTGTCTGTCAAATCTGTGTCTCTTCAGTTGAAAGAGTAGGGATGTCGTGAAGGACAATGTCAAATACTTCGCACACTTCCAGGCAGAATAACATCAATCATCCACCACCTCTCTAAATCCATCAGAGAAGGCCACCAAATCTGTCAGGCACAATTTGGGCTTAGTGGAGCCATGCTGGCTGTCACAAATCACCTCTCTGTTTTCCATATGCCTTAGCATTGTGTCCAGAAGGATCTGCTCCACAATCTTGCCAGGCATAGAGGTGAGACTGACCACCCTGTAGTTCCCTGGTGTTCCTTTTTTTTCCTTTCTAAAAATGGGGGTCAGGTTTTCCCTTTTCCAGTCAGTAGAAACTTCAAAGGCTGCCACAACTTCTCAAGTATGATGGATAGTGGCTTAATCATTTCATCCACCCATTCCCTTAGTACTCAGAGATGCAGCTCATCAGGTCCCCTTGTGCACTTTCAGGTTCCTGATATGGTCCCAAACCTGATCTTTTTTCTACAGTGGGTGGTTCTTCATTCTCACAGTCGCTGTCTTTGCCCTCTGTGACTTGGGTGGTTTGGCTGGAGTGAAGACCAAGGCAAAAAAAGTTGTTGAGTATTTCAGCCTTATCCATGTCCCAGGTAACTAGGTCTCCCATTTCCTTCCAGAGACAGCCCACATTTTCCCTTATCTTCCTTTTATCACCAATTTACCTATAGAAGATTTTCTTATGGTCTTTTGAGATCCTTGTCCAGATTTAATTCTGTCAGGGCTTTAGATTTCCTAACCCGATCCTTGGCTGCTCAGACAATTTCTCTCTATGCCTCACAGTCTCCCTGTCTTTGTTTCGATCTTCTGGAGGTCAAAAAATTAAATGAAAGGTTCTTACATCACTGAAACCCCCAAACATTTCATGTCTTTCTCCCAGTAGCATTGGTTAAATGTTACTGGCTTTGTTGAACAGAAACAAAATTGCCATTAAAAATTCTGCTAAGAAATTTTTATTTTGCTTTGCCTTCCACTTTTGCTAGTAATCCTCAAACGCGTAAAGAGATGACAAATAGGTTTGATATGGTCTGGAACTGGAATGGAAGCATTTTATGGCCTGTTCACCCAGGCATGAAGGACAATACAAGGTACAAGTAGAAGGGCTAGAGAGTCAGGCCTTCAATGAGCTAATGGTGTTTGGAAGGGACCAGAATGCAGTATGCTACTCCTGCTAGATCTGCTGCCAGTCTGCTGAAAACTGAAATGGCACAGTGCTAGGAAATGCAAATTAGAAACATACTCAGGTATTGGGGTTTGACCCTCTGTTTGTAAATCTGATAAAATAAAAGTTCAATGTTTTTAATATATCTGGTTAGGTTGCACTTATTTCGTTAAGACAGGTGTAGAAAGTTATGTTGCTCTGATTCTTTCTGGATCATTTCTTCGTTAGTATTAATTGTTAGCCTCTGATATCTAAGGGCAAATTTGGGCCTAGTTCTCCAAGAAGTATTGTCAGTATTGTGGACTGGACTTATGAAAAGAAGTGACTTCATTTTGTCATAGATGAAGTTTGCAATATTACAGAAGACAAACTGCTTATGCAGCAGGCTTGACCTGGGATACTTTCTGTTCATCTTTCATTGTCATCCTGTTTTCCAGAACGAATGAGCAGTCCAGCCTGCAGAATTAATGTTCGACTTTAATTGCATAGTGCTATATATTTCGCCTTATCATAGATAAACCTCCTCATGTATTTTAGCCTTGAATTAGTTCAAGGTTTTCTCATCTGTTGTTAATTCAAAGGCTTTGTTACTATAGTCACTTTCATTCTCCTTCTCTTTCATCACCTGTCACTTCCACTCCCATTCTGACAGTCTTTACCCTACCTCCTAACTGCAGGAAAAGAAAGCCAACAACCCTCCCCCTCCATACTAGGGAAGAACACATTTTGAATGACCTAAATATTTCCACCTTATCTTGCAAGATCTGTTTCTAAGGTGATTGTAATGAATACACACACAAATCAAGCAACCTCATTTTTTTCCAACCTCTTTTTTTTCACTTTACTTTTCTGTTTTCTGAAGGTGACGAATTTTAATATCCATGCATCCAAGAGACCCACAGTATCAGCAGAGATGAACACCACCTCAGCTGTTTCACTTAGTACAATCCTTGCTGTATCACAAGCTGAGCCCCAGATATAGGGAGCAGTGCTCTTTGGTATTCAGTATCTAACTAGGATTTGGGTGTTCCCACACATTGAAAGGTTTCAGTCCCAAACTCCGACAGTAGTTTCCTTTGTTTTCTCGGAAAATCACCAAATCTGTCTACGACGTTGTAATGGGAAGTAACAATTCTTGTCTGTCCAGTGCAGGATCTTTGAGATGGTAATCAGTTTTTATTACTACTCTCTACAGTGCCAAACACAACAGAACACTTATCTAGATCTGCAGGAATTATTGTATTACAAACACTGGGAATAATTAGGAATAGCCAGTAATACTGTTTTGTGTCATGGGTCATCTCAAGTAGTTTCTGTTTTGTTGTCACAATGAAGGATTGTATCGGGGTTAGATGTCCAAAGCTGTACGTACAGACAGAAAATGGCTTCATCTAAATTTCCAGTGAGGCTTTTATTTTCTGAAAACATTAAGGAGAAACTAAAGGCCTGAGACATGCTAGAGAATGAGTTTATAGTTCATCCTATGCTCTGCTGTGTAGGCATGCAGGAGACATACCTACACAAAGGAAATTAAACTGGACAAGACTGGGACTGTCGATTTACCAGGTTAGTAGTTCTGCTGAGGCCAGCTGTGTAAAACAACCTAGCAGCTACTCAGCTACACTTATCAGGTAAGCATGTGAGTCTTAATCAGCCATTTAGTGTGGAGACTGGCTATGTAGTGCAAAACGTCGAGACAGAGCACATTCCTCATTTAATCCCTCAAAGCAACCATCACATCATTAACTAGCAGCCATCTACATCTTTTAGCAGCTTTCATTCAGAAGCAATTAAACCACTCAATAAATTCTCACCAACAGTAGTTGCTAGAAATAGAGTCCTTTTAAGGCAAATTAAAAGGAAAAAAAAAAAGCCAACAAACAAGCAGTCCAAAACACAAAAGTAGATATTTCATGAGGAGTGGGGATCCTCAGCTTCCCACGCTGAGGATCTAGTTCTGTGAGCTCCACTCAGCCTGTTCATGATATAGAGTACATTACATTTACAGTTGCAGATTATGAAAGTGTTGGTCACATTAATAAACTGGCAGCAGCCTCTTCCCATCAATGCTGCATCTTGTGCAGCTAAATCTACCATCCAGATCTCTGAAAGTCCAGCTGACTTGAAAGAGCAGATGGCTCATCTTGGGGAAGACTACGGCAGACTGCATAAGGAAGAACTTTGAATAATTCACGATTTAACATCTTCCTCCTAGGCCTGTATTATACAAGCACCATGCAGTTTGCCTCTTCCAGTGGAGCAGTGGCCTGAAACTGAGTTCAGTTTATCAGTTTATCTATCAAATATCAAGAAACAAATGATTTGCCAAAGCCACACAATAAAACTGATAGTTAACTAACTGAATTCTTCCTCTTCCTAGCAATAGCAAGGTGCTCCAATGAAGCGCTCTCCCCTTTTTTTGAAAGGCTGACAGTTGTACAGGTTTTCTTATTTCCTTACTCAAACGGCCATTCTCTGATGATTAGCAAGAAGTCACACCCATCCTGTCAGATCCAGACTAAGCTATACTGTCCTGGCACTTTCGACTGCCAAGTCTAAATACCATCCACTGTTATGCCTCAGTACAGAACAGATGCCCCTTAAAACAGTCTCAGCTGGTTTTATATACAACAGACAGTCTGTTCAAGCAACACAGATGGCTAAGAACAGAGCAACTCAGGGCTTTGCTCTTTTCCCTAGCTTCAGGTCAAAACAAAATGAGGGGGTTGATCTTCATATTATCAGACACATGACCTCTGACAGAGGAAAGCTTCTGCAACATGCAGGACAGTGTCACAGTCAGAAAAAACAGGCAGAGCAGCTGCAGAATGCTCCAGGGGACTGTTCGAGCTACCTGGGATATTCTCCCAAAAGCACAAGGTGTCCATATAACACACTGCTCCTCTAAGCACATGCACAAATACGGAAACAATCTGCTTCTGAGAACCCTCGTGTCCTCAGATATAATGAAAAAATAATCTTTTTATGATCACATATTACAAAATTATGAAACACTCAGATGCCACAGCAGTATCTAAGAAGAGAAAGATTTTTTTAGAAAAGCAAGCTGCATAAATATTGAAAAAATACAATTTGAAGAGGAGTACAGACAAGGCTTAGGAATATAGGACTCGCAGCTCTAGAGTCTCATACCTCTTCTCTAATCCCATCTGGGATGCACTTAGCTGACTGTGTTGAACTGTTTTATATTCTGAGACTCCTATTCAGAAAAACAGAGTTTGAGCAATATTAAAATCTGGTTTCTAGTACATGGATAATCTAGCTGAAGTAAAAAAGATAACTTATATGCCGCCTAAAGCAAAGCACATACGCACATATGCATAAATGCCTTGCTGAACAGGGATTAAAGTAATGAAGACATTTTCTACAGCTGAAAGATTTGCCACTGATACACATGCACTGTGTTCCTGAAACACCCAGGAACACGTGAATTTTACTTTCACCTTTACAAAATGACATAAAACTACAATGATTTAGAAAATGGATGTAACATAGAATCGTAGAATAGCTTAGATTGGAGGGGACCTTAAAGATCACCCAGTTCCAACCACCCTGCCATGGGCAGGGACACCTTCCACTAGACCAGGTTGCTCAGAGCGCCATCCAGCCTGGCCTTGAGCGCTTCCAGGGGTGGGGCATCCACAGCTTCTCTGGGCAACCTGTTCCAGTGCTTCACCACCTGCACAGTAAAGAACTTCTTCCCAATATCTAATCTAACCTTACACTCTTCCAGTTTAAATACATTCTCCCTTGTCCTGACACTACATGTCCTTTGAAATAGTCTCTCTCCATCTTTCTTGTAGGCTCCTTTCTCTTTCTGTAGGCTTCTCTCCTGCCTCTGCTATAACAGCCCTTTCCCCTACCACAAGGCCATAATTAGGTCACTGCAAAGCCCTCTCTTTTCCAGGCTGAACAATCCCAATTCTCTCAGCCTTTCCCCCTATGAGAGGTGTTCCATCCCTCTAATCATCTCTGTGTCCCTCCTCTGGACTCACTCCAACATGTCCATGTCCTTTCTGTGCTGGGACCCCAGAGCTGGATGCAGTGCTCCAGGTGGAGTCTCACCAGAGCAGAGCAGAAATGCAGAATCCCTTCCCTTGCCCTGCTGGCCACGCTGCTTTGGATGCAGCCCAGGACACATTTGGCTTTCTGGGCTGTGAGTGCACACGGCCGGGTTATGTCCAGCCTCTCATCCACCAACACCCACAAGTCCTTCTGGGCAGGACTGGTCTTGATCATCCCTTGGCCTGTATTGATACCTACAGTAAATTCATGATAGCTGTTCAATGGCTAGACAAGAAACAATTACATATATACTAAATCTTTAGAATTCTCATTTGAAATAACTTAATTTTTGCTGTGAGATACTTACAAACAAAAGTGTACTCTTTGCTGAATTTTCTTCTATTAATGTATGAGGCCTACTGATACCCTATAAAGACCAAAAATTAAAGTAGTGACAGGAAAAAGGATCCTTATTTAGAAACCTGGTGTGTGACTTATGTCTGGGTCTTAAAGAGTTCCCCAGAGCTGTAGATGAGCAGGGCTAAAATTACATGAATGGTAATTTGAATGGAACAGGAAGGGTAGACATACTAGACCATGTTCCCAATTTCTGCTGTAAATAGCAAACAGCTCTCAGAACCGCGCATCTTTATATGAACTCTATTCCTATAAAAATGACTTCACTTAGTTCTAATTTCACTTAAACAGGTAAACCAACATAACTTATCAGAAATTCATGACCTCATCTTACGCTTAAAAAAATGCATCCACATACTAGAGTAACCTTGACATTCACTCTCTGACTTTGCTTTCCTAAACCTCAGTGTGAGGTAGGTTTATGAGCTGCAGATTGAGAGTTTGCCAGTACTTTCAAAAGAATATGCTCTCTTGTTCCATTCGGGTGAATTTGGGGTTTTGATTGTTTATTCTCAGTACTTTTCTTGTTCTGCACATTTCTGCAAGTGTCCTCCGCTTACTCTAAATGAATTTTAATTTTCCACACATCATTGTCAGCTTCTGACCTCAGCTGTAGCAAGCCAAACAGTCTCTATTCAAAGCCAAAGCAACACAGCAGGTGATGCCAAAAATGGCATGTCCCATTGGCTTTTATTCAGTCAAGACCAGAAGCTCCTTGAGAAGTGGGTGACAAAATCTTCAGTCTAGTACTTTAGAAGGTATCTGCTTCTTTTTGATATTGTCCTTGAACACATGTATCCATGCCACTTTTTAAGAGTTGAGCATGGGTTCTGGAAATTGAGAATTTCCTTGGTACACAAATATTTTGAAGCTTGAAAATCACTTGTATCACCTTCATGCTTCGATCTTGTCTCTCATTTCCTTGTCTGTTTCTGAGAAGCTGTCTAAGTCCCTTCATTCTCAAGCCACACTCACAGTATCAGAGCAGAAGGTCACACAACTCACACACATCAAGACAGACTAGTAAGTAATCTCCTTCTCTAATGGACAACAAGGATCTCATCACTCCACCTGCAATTACCACACATAGCATCCTTATTGATGTTGCTTTATTCTTTCATGAAAAAAAAATAGTGGAATGTGAAACAGGCAAAGACAGCAAAATCAAAATTGTAAGTCAAAAACCAGTGACACTGAAGCCCAAAGCTGCTTACACTTTTGCCATGGACCTTGTCTGGATTTACACCATATAATCAAGGTCAGTGTCCAGACAAAAAAGACAATGACCAGGAAAAGAACCAGCACCAGCACAAGTATAGTTGTTTTCTGTACACAGATGAAGTGTGAAATTCTCAGATGAAATTCTCTGTTCTAATGAAATTGTCATTACAACAGTATCTTGGAAACAAGGAGAAGGAAAAATGAGATCTCCAGCTGCAAGCTCCTTTGCTTTGGGTCTTTAACTGCACCTGTTTATATTTGCTCAAAGGCAAGAACTTCTAGAAGTATGATGTCATGCTGTACCTGCCAGCGAGCATTACATGTATGAATCTTGTCAAATAAATCTTGTCCAGGTCAAGAAGACCCCTGTACAGATAAACTGCGGGTTTTCAATGGCATACCTCACTGTAGTCCAAGAAGAATTTATTTTATATAGAATTCCCATAATCAGGAATTTGCACTTTCTTAAAACTAAACCTGAAAGTAGGTCTAGGATGCTTTTTTTTACAAATAAGGCCTGAAAAAGGTTTCTGTCTCCTTGAGTTAGTGTATATTATTGTGAACACAAAGTTCTTTGGGAAATGAGTAGAGAATCTTAACATGGAAACATTACAGACCTGTGAGAAACGAACAAGAACAGGACAAGACTATAACTGAGTCTCCAGTTGGGGACTAAACTTGTCCTATTATATCTCAGATCAGTGACCTAAACAAAAGCAGTGAGATGTAATAACCCAATGCTTTTCTATTCTATTCTTCAGGGAAGAGAGTTTTCCCGTTACTCCTTCTCTGCTAGACCAACCTATATGTTTGCTATAGCAAGAGATTACAGTTGTTACTTCTGTTGTGCTCTTACTGCCTTAATTTGGTAAAAACTCCTGGACGTGCACATGGGAGGGAGGATGCACAATTCAGGTGAGCACTCACACTGCCCTAACGGGAATTGTCAAAAAATGCTGGACAAATTGTAAGGCATTCAGTGGCAAACACGTGTTTGCATGATTAACTGGCAACTGCTGCTAAAAAAATACATTGCTTAGTTCATTTGCACAGGAACTTTCTGCTTTCTGAGAATGATCTTCTGCTTTGCCTGCTTTCTGTCTATAGCTGGAAACCTTTTTTTCCAAACATTGCTACCATTAAGCAGTGCAGAGAAAGTGGGATTCAGAGCAGCCAACTATTGAACAGATGGATTTCACCTCTAAATACTGCAAGAGAGAAGCTATTTGCTGTAAGAACATGTTGACTTAGTGGGCAAGAGGACACAACTGGCACCAGCAGAAGCTTAGAAGTGCTTGTCAGAGTTACCTTTGAAGTAGAGTTTTATGTCTACAGCCAAGACTGGGCATAAATTATAATGCAACGTTTTCAGGTTTTTGAAGGGGTTAAAGTGTAGTGGTATTACATGCAAATCCAGGTGTTTGAGCGTTATAAAGTTCCATGAGATTAATTCTTTTTCAGGTTTAATCTTTTAAGATTCTTTTCTTTATCTATCCTTTTCTTCATGGATATTCTTACTAAATTCATAATGACAATACTTGGTGCTGTCAAAGACTGTCGTAGAAGCAGGTAGAAACAAATAGAAATAGATGGAAAATAGAAACATGGACACAGCTGTCCCAGGGATGGACACTTTCTCTTTGGCCATTTGGAAGAAATGTTGCTGTCCTACTATATTCAGCCAGTAAGCATCTCCACTGAGTAATTCGTCAGACAATATGTGGTTTTGGGAAAGCAACAGGAGGTGAATGCTTTTAAAAATGAAATGCCTAGATGGATACTCTAATCCTCCCTAAACCACGAAGGCATTAGTGGCTACAAGTTACTGGCTGCTAGTTCTGTTCCTAGGTACCCATTATCTAATGTAAATCTTACAAAAGAATCATATACCTGGTTTCTTCACTTTCATGAAGGCACTGGGCAGAACACAGGAGGCCTTCAGCTGTGTTATGCCACATTAATCTATTAAAAGATTTATGAACAAGAAGAGTAAAGCAGTCAGACATGGCTCAAGGAAAAAGAATCAATAGGGTTTTTTGGTTTTGTGGTTCTTCTCTTTCTGCTGTCTGAATTTACAGAGCTCTTCAACAGCTCTGAAGCAATTCACATTTTCTATAGTGTGCTCATCTGATATTGGCCAGTCAAACCTAGCTTGTTGCTCATACTCCATCCCTTGACTTCACAGGGTATAAGTTATTAATTTGCTACCTCCCTGTTGCAGATGAAAAGCCAGAATTATACATCCAAAAGCAAGCCTGATTTTAGTTTTAGTACCACAATCCCAAGACGAGGCAAATGTCTCTCTGCTATCTCCCCATGAATGGTTTACAGGTTCTTTCGTTGCAGTGCAGTTCTTTCTCTACATATCTTCTTGTTCATTTCCTCCTTCAGCTCTCCACTGCCAATTGCATGTCAGACTTTCCAGTACAAGGTTATGAATGCTTTACTTGCCTTCCTGTCTCGTTGTTTTTGAAATTGTGCAGTGAGCAGGAGATGCTTCAGCTACTATTAAGTGAACATTCAGTCTTGGTCTAAATGCCAGCAAAGTGAACAAGGGAAGAGAACAATAAGCCAAAACACCCAGAGACAATAAAGTAAAAAGTAGGCTGTCACATTTAGATCTTTTTTGCATTCTGCTCTTCATCAACACCTTTGACTCAGGCATCTATAGCAGGGTAGAGGATGAGTCTAGCATTATTTTCATGGCACTGATGAATGAACTCATTCAAGATGGGGAAAGCAAATATTATGATGCCTGGCACTGGATCCCCATAGCTTTGATGTTCTCTGAAGTTTCGTGCTGCTTCAAAGCAGAAGGAGCAGTGACTTGCGCTGTTGAGATTACAAAGGCCTGTCAACAAGGGCGTAGCTCACATGCCGGTCTGTTAAGGTCCTGAGAGGCAGTGCCAGGTCATTTGGCACCCAAGATTCTGCTTCATTTGTTCTCATGTTTTCTCTAATAAAAAAGCACTATTGACACTTTTGGGATCTTGTTCACCCAAGAACCACAAAGCACTTTGCAAAAGATCAAGGCATTCGAGACATACAGTGATCCCACTAAATCCTCATTAGTTTCATTATTGTGGGCAATCGATTATTTTACATTGTTGTTATATGCTGACAGCTATCTAGGATAGTCTAACTAGGAAAATACAATCTTCCAAGAAATTACAGAGTTGGTCACAGAACAGCCATCATGACACTTAACAGAGACATTGCTATTTTGCTCTCAGTGGAGCTCTCCGTTGCCTGTTGTGCATTGGCTTGTCCTCAGTATTTTGTTGACTTCTTAGTTTATCAATGAACAACAAAGACTGTTTATCAAGCCATCTGTTAGAGAAGTCCTTGATTTGATCTGAAATGCATTTATGCAGTTAAAGACATTGTTTGGCATTGAGAAAATCTTTCTGAAATGACACAGATTTAATCTCAGGTGAATATTATGCAAGTAGCATTTCAGTGACCAGCAGGCAAGCTGTTGAGATATTTGTCCTCACCATATAGAAGAGTTTGGGTTCATGTAGCTGTGAAAACAGAGGAAATATAGATGGACTATTTGATGATGATAATCATAATAATAATAACAACATCAATGTTAATAATTACGCTGAAAACCAGTGCTTTTTAATCTGAATCAAACAGCCAAAAATACTGAGCAAAGCTCTCAAGGCAGGTTGTTTAGAGAAAGAGAAAACATTTACTATTAATTGAAATAACACATATGCAATTTGTAGGAAAATAGTTAAATGTGAAAATCTTTCCTAACTCTACACAGTCACCTTTTGAATGAATCAAACTGATTGATGACTCTTTGAAATCAGTGTAATAATAACAAAGTCAAACCTGACCTATGGAGTTTAATCTTAACTCTCAGCTTTAATCAGTGGAGACAAGAGATTAATGTATGCAAAAAATCTCAATGTCAGGACTGCTGACATGTATATCACACTGCTGTAACTGGCTCTGGAGACCTTGTCTGAGCCCCTCAGTGCCAAGCATTATGTAAAAACATCTATCTTACTGTAGAGTTAACAATCAAAATCAAGGAATAAATAAGGGAGAAAGAACACTTTTCTGAACTCCCAATCTTCTTCATAGCCACTACGCAGTATTGTCTTGTTTGTGGGTTGTGGTGTGGTTAGAACAGATTTATTGGCAGATAGAAAATCTGGTAACAGGTCATCATCAGTCTGAACAGCACTACAGGAAAAGCCAGAATGTTGGCTGAAGAAAGAATCATATACTCAGTCCTCAGCTTCCATTTATGAAATAATCTCTGACACAGCTTGCCAGAAATAATTGCATCTAATAAACTGAAAGAAAGCACAATGGAAAATTGTGTTTCAAGACACAAAAGATAGAGCTTACTAAAGGAAATGGGTTTCAAGTTTTAAGGCGTATAGGTTACTCTTTCTCCATTATATTCTATGGAGCTTCTTTTACAAATATTCAAAAATGAATTTGCTTCAAACATTATGACACTTTAAAAATCTTGGTTCTATTTATCTGCCTTGTAGTTTTAAGTTTTTAGATGTTTTCTCTTTCTTCGATTAGGGTCAGTATTTTTGCATTCGAAACAAGGTATTCACTCCAGAAAGTTCTTTCTCAGCACCTACAGGTACTACATACTAGTTTGAAGGGGCGTATGTGTCATATGTTCAGTCCCAGGAGCAGTAGTCTCTTGTCTTTCCTTGAAACACATACAGCCTTAACATCATCTTTTTCTCCTCTCTGGTGGGATGAAACAAAAATTGTAAGCTTGCTCTGTCTAGCAGCAGAAATAACTTAGGCCACAGAGAAAACACAAAGCAGATAAAGATCTATAGGAGAAAAATCCCAGTGGCCACATAAAGGTCTCTCAGTAGAATCTGGGGGAGTTTTTAAAGACATTAGTACATCCTTGCCTGTTCTTAAACTTCTCCCTGAACACTGTGTTTTGGCTTATGTTGAAAATATAAACCTAGGGTCTGACCAAATATGTCCCTTCTTATGTTCTTATAGAATAGGGCAGCGAGGAGAGAAATGCTGTGGTCCATCTTTGAAAACGGGCAGACCCACCACTGCTTTAAAATACCCACTTCTTGACCTACTTGCACATATTGGTGCAAGTACATAGAGGGGTACAGAATCTGCTTTCTCCTGCCTTAATGCCTTGGAGGCATGTCTCTTTTCTGTAGCACTCTAATCTGTTTACATGCTTTAGTCTGTAGCTCAGCAATGCCACCACTGCAGATAAGAAGAGTGCTTGGAAAGGAGAAGATTCTCTTCATTACTAACCCCATGCTGGCTTGCCCAGAAAGCACTGCTCACTTAACTAAACACATGTAAAGGGAATCTATGTGCTGACTTGCAAAAGCATTGCAAAATACAGGAAAGAGAAGAAAGGCAACACCATTTTGCTGACTGGACAGAGAAGACAGAGCCATCAGTCATGTCTGTGAGAGCTACACTACTATGCATTGCTACTGAATGTTCGCAGTGCAGTAAAACCGCACGTACTGAACTGCTCTTCAAGCCCTGTTATGACAAGCAGCATTATTTTTAGGTAAAATAATGGCAACTAGCAGGAAGCAGGAGTTCTGATGAAGAGTTCAGTGCCAATGCAACAGGGAACTTCCAAAGACAAATTCCCTCCTCTGAGAAGAGAGGCTTAAGTGTTTTTTTTTCACTGATACTCCATTTGTCCTGAGAGGTATCAACACTACTCATGTATTCTGAGATTATTTGATAGGCTGTTCCAACTAAAAAACAACCATTGGGCCTAGAAGCCTGAGGTGAGAGCTCAGGCCTCTTGGCTGGTCTTCAAAGCACCAGGTCAACAGCGTACCAAGTAGACAGTTAACATTACACATGTGCCTGAAGTGCATCGTCATTCAACCAAGCATTCAAGCACATGCTTGAGATCAACTATCTGTGTAAAGTGCTTTGCCAGATCACAGCCTTCCATCCATCAAGATCTGAGACTGAGTTCTCCTACTAAGACACCAGACAGGTCTGCAGGAAAATATAGTGAAAAGACCTTCTTCTATAGTTTTTAAATTACATATTACATAAAGCCACAACTTGTGGAGAGCAAAAAACCCAAAAACTTGTGGGCACCGATTTTTGACAATGAACACCTCTGAGAAGTCATCAAAAGTTCTGAAACATGGTCTTCAAAAACCCACCAATCAAACAAACCAAATCTTGTGTCACTTTATTCTAAACTGAAAAGTCTCCTATCCTGCAAGAGCAGACATAATATTGGGATATTAAAATTTTGTCATGAAAAACTATTTTTAATACAGTAGTTAGCAACATTTCTGCTGACATCCAAATGCTGGATGCTAAAAATACTTTCTGTCTTTATTCCAGAGCAGAATTTTGTATGCATAAAGAAACAACTGCTGTCTTCTTCAAACATAGAACAGGTCTGACTTCTAAGGCTAGACAGTGAAAAAAAGCAGAATCCTAAGGCTGTGAGCTTACTCTTTTATACCAAATTAGATACACAGTTACTGCAATTGTGTGGCAAATCAGGTCTTTGAATGTACAAAATGTCAAGATGGCCATGTCACTGCGAATTCCAAATAAGGGCAAATAATATTTTTACAACCTGTGTATATACATTGGTCACAGTGTTGTAAGGTATCCTTCCATCTTTAGGAAAAAAAAGTATCATAACATTTGAATAGTGAAATGAGACTTTAAGTATTTTCTCATGTTAAGCAACAATGCTTATAAAAGGTACTTATTCCCCTAGCCAGCAGAAGTGGAACAATTGGCTCCTCCAGTATTTCAGTCAAATTCTCTTCAACAGCTTCCATATATGTCACAGCCAAAAATAAACCTTGCTTCCATTTCAAATGCATAGGGAGATGCTGTTCCTGATTCCTAATGACAGGAATAATCACAGTATGACTTGAAGCACAAAGATTCTTTCCTGTCTCAATGGACAGAAAAGCAAACTTACTATATGACTAAGTTTTCCTGTACTCTCAGATTTTCTTTCTCCCTTTCTCCCTTCCTCCCTTCCTCCCTCCAATAACCAGAGTGATGGCTAGGAGTATAACACAGAAGCTTTGCCTTTGGCTCCTTGATCAGAACAAGTAGAAGTCTGAGTACAGGGGCACAATGCAAGCATCAGGCTATTGAAGCCATGGAAAACTGCTGTCTGATGTGACTGGAGTTTGGATTTCATCTTTTGCTATGCATATTTCGAATTTGAGGGAGGGAAAATGTTGAGCTCTGCTTGTGAATTTTCTTAATATAGTCAAAGATGACACTTTCATGAACCATAGGACCACTTAAGTTGAAAAAGACCCTTAAGATCATCAAGTCCAACCATAAACACGTCCACCACTAAACCCTGGGGTCCCTAAGCACCCCATTCTAAATGTCCTTTTAAATATCTCCAGGGGTGGTGACACAAGCACAGTCCTGGGCAGTCTCTTCCAATGCTTCATAACCCTTTCTGTAAAGAAAATTTTCTTAATATCAGATCTAAACATCCCCTGGTGCAACTCACCATGATTTTCTATATCATATTCCTTGTTACTTGTGACTGGCTACCAGCTGGATTTAACGCCATTCACCACCATGGCTTGGCCATCTAGTCAGTTTTCAACCCAGGAAAGAGTGTGTCTGTCCAAGCCAGCTTCTCTAGGAGAATTCAGACAGTGTCAAAGGCTTTACTAAGACTAAGTGAACAACATCCACATTCCCTTCTCCACTAAGTGGGTCACCCTGTTGCAGAAGGAGATCGGGTTGGTCAAGCAGGACCTGACTTTCCTAAGCCTCTGCTGATTGGGCCTCAGCACCTGCTTGTTCTGTACATGTCACATGATGTCACACAGGATGAGTGCCATCTTCAGATGAGTGCTGCCACTGCTCCATAATCATCCCTGGCACTAAGGTGAGGCTGACAGGCCAGAAGTTCCCCAGATTCTCCTTCCTGCCCTTCCTGTAGATGAGCATCACATTGGCTAACCTCCAGTCACCTGGAACCTCCCATGGTAAATGACTGAAGGTGGCTTAGTGAGCACTTCCCACGAGAAGTGATCTTACTATTAAAGACTGCAGCAATGAAGGCATTAAGTACCTCTGTATTATACTTTTTATAACAAATCCCCTTTCTTTTTGCTATGACAAATGAGAAAAAACTCAGAGAAGAATGGTAACAATACATTTGAGTACAAAGACCCCAAGGACACAGGAAGCAAATATAAAATTACTTGAATCACCACAGCAAATAATTTTCCTTCAGAGCCTTCAATATTCCTAGGAGAATACAGCTGATGAAAGTTAAGAGCATTGAATTGTGCATGCAGAATAATTTTCAGTGGGCTCAAGGAATCAGGTTTCAAATCTGAAGATACTGAGATCTGGGAACATGGATTATGAAGCCTATGTAACAAAAAAAATTGAGGTAATACCATAACTTTTTGTTGCAGTTGAATTCCCTTCCAGGTCCAAAGATTTTGTTTCAATGTCTTGAAATCTCACTCACCTCTGTGAACACTTGAAAAGAGTTTTCATACTAGCAACCTCTCCTCAAATGCTGCTACTAATTTGACGTCTGCATATTTGGAAAAAAATTGCTAGGGGAGACAGACATTCCTTCATAGATCCATATACTCGAATGTTATATAGATCCATATATTGGAATGTTATGCTTCCTCGTGGACAAGCAGAAACTTCAGTGAATGGGTGAATTGTATTCCTTCCTCTTTCATTCTATTGGGAGAATTATGCAAGACTCTGTCTCCAAACTATATAGGACAAGAAAATACGCCAATTACAGGATTAAAGAAAGTGACAGGAGTGTTTTTTTCTCTATGCTGCATGAAAGCCCTAGTGCAGAGAAGTTATTTACCCAGTCCTTCAGACATTTTAGTATTTCCAGATCTACCAGGACAGGAAACAGCAGTCTTATTCCACATACCTTGTTCTCTCCATTTGCACCAAACTGTGCTATGGTCGAGCACAGAAGATACAGCAATTTGAACGTTAATTTATCAAACTAGAAACTGATTTGATCTGGAGCTGCTTTATGTTCTGCTGTGTTCTAAGTTTAAATTCTCTCTGTAAAATCACAGTCCTGTTAACATATTCCCTGGACATTCTTCATTCTTCAGAAGGGTGCTTGGAATAAAAAACATTGTTCAAACATTCTCTCTGGTTTTTTTCTGCCTAAAGATTCAAACCAACCTAAAGCACTTTGACAGAAAAAGGTTAACGTTAAAAAAGTTCTCCAAACCTGAATTTTCCAAATGCTTTATCTTAGCTCAAAAAATATATCCCTTATGATCCTTTCCAGTAGGGATATATGATGCAGTCTGAGCTTAGATTTCCACTAGTGTAAACCAAAAGCCCTATGTGACATCTTGGAGGCAGATTCCTATTGATAAAAAGTGCAAATATTATACAGCAAATACAAAAGTCCCCTGGAATCAGGTTTGAACCTCTGTTAAGACTGGCAAACCAAAGTCTGAAAGATTGCATTAACAGCAGAACGTGTCAAATTTGCCAATGTCTTGAATCCAGCATAAATGCAAATGATCCATCAGGTGCAGGACAGATCATGTCCCTGAGAGGGAGTCCTGCTTATCCCTTCACAAAGCTCCCTCTATCAGGACGTAGAAACTAATTTACAGGAATGGAGCTTAAGAAGTATGTAGCACTGAAAAACAAAAAAAATCCTGCATGGTTTAAAACGCAGATTCTGCCACCTACTGACGACGAAAATGACCCTGCAGTTTATGAACAGGCTGAGAAAGGCCTGGCTCCCACAGCTGCCGGTGGATGGGCACTGCCGTAACGCCACTGGCATCCGTGGTTCACCCAGGCACTCTGCCTGCATGCTCACAGCATAAAAGAGGATGAGTGGGTGCAGCAGTGCATGAGAAGGATGACCAAGCCAGTATGTATAAACCCAGTTCATTCATCAGCACGTGTTGGAACTGCTGCCACCTCTGGATCTCGTCTTCAGGGAGCTCAGCAAGTAGATTCAGCTACTGGCTGCACAGAAGCACAATATGGGAAGAGGGGACACTGATGTTCTTCCACAGTCCTTTGGCTTACCTGACAGCAATCAGCACCGCACCTTTAAAGTGTTTCAGCCACGAGTGATTCAATGCAATTTCCTAAAATGTCAAATGGCTCTGAACTGTGCCACACACAAAAAGCACATCATCTGCATCCAGTGAAAATGTATGCGCTCTTCTCTGCCCAAGATCGTCTCACCTTATTTTCGTCCTGTGTCTTGTGCACAGGTTCTAGGAGGAGACAAGCATTTAGGGTAAAGGTTGCTGTGCCTGCTGTTACAAAGGGAAACAGCAAATTTTGTGGTGTTCAGAAAAGTGATTTCAGAGCAAAATCATATAAGTTAAAACAATTAGCTACATACCTGCCCTAGAAGCATTCCTAAACTAGATAGGTATAAACCCATTGCTACTATTTCTCAGTGCTTACCTACAGCAAAATTGCTCTTCAAGCTTTTGTAAAGGGGGTTGCAAACCCATAGAAAACTACAGCTGGAATAAGAAAGAGGCAAAAAGCTAAGCTGCTTAAAGGATGAATTACTAATTAATAAAGTCTGCAATTAATCATTAAAGCCTTATCAAGGGTGGAGCTGCAATAGAATCCAGGCTTGCCATATACATCTTCCTTGTCCTAATGACTTGAAAAGCCTTTGTTCCTGACACAGACAGTCAACTTGACAGTCACTGTGCATCAGTACCACGGTTAAAGCATTTGTAGTTCCTCACATGTCATAAGAGTCACCAAGCCACAACTCAGGACGGGGTACAACTTTCCTACACCACAGCAGTGAGGCACTCTAGAACAGACAGACACACATGGTGACAATACAAAGCAACTATAACCCTAACAAAATGATAGGGTTATTTGGTTATAGGCTAATGATTGATATTTCATGCCCACCTAGAAATTCACAGGGAGGAACAAATGCTGCAAGAGATATTCAGTGAGATATAGGAAAAGAAAACACGAGAACAGCAGGAGCCAGTATCCTCTCTATTTAGAGTGACAGTAGCTCATCTGCCTCTCCTTTACCAATGCACTACACACATTGTTTGAAACCTGCTTAATGACTTCTGTGATGGCTTACAGAACAAACCCTCCTCACAACAGAATGGATCTGCACTATAAACCAAACATGGTTCCTCCTGCAAGCTCAGTAGGTGAAATGGAGGTTATCTATTTCTCCAAGAAATTTCACCGGAAAATACAGTATGACCAATCCGCTACGACAGAAGATTTGTTCTAAAGAAGGATGAAATGCAGTCAGCTCTCCTTTCTTAAGTTAGCCTACTCCCCCGATAAAGGTAGATCCGCTCGTTAGAGAGGTGGAAGAAGTCCCCTCTTCCCTGTACCGAGACTAGTCCTAAGCAGCAGAATACGTCCTTTGGAGATAGTATGGAATTGGTGTCTCTCATCAAAGAACAGCTTTACAATAGGATGACATTTATTTTAGGAAAGCCTCTGAGGTCGACCTGTTTGGCAAATGTGATGGAATAACACCTGAAAAAAAGGACAGGTCTCTCAATCATAACTGAAGCCCCTTGAGACTATTACTTTACCATCACTTTTATTGCAATTGAGTTCTCTCATTGTTTTAAGAAATATTTTGACTAAGCAGTTTCTCATTGAGAAACACAAGTTCTTTGAAACTGAAATTTCTTGGCAATGCAGAAGTCTTTCCCTAAATCTGTCAGAAATTAATTTTGATATCTGAAGTACAATGTCTTATCTACACCGGAATCTGTCCTTGGTCATTAATCCAAGCAGAACCAACTGTTCAAGGAGTGAGGCATTCATTTGAAAAACAAGTAAACAGCATTTGCACTACTTCCAACAGCATTTGCATTATCTCAGTAATTAGATGATTAATTAAAAAAGCACGGGGGTTATCTTTTTAAAAGAAAAAAATACGGATTTTTTTCCTGCTGCAGAACAAACAGCTCCTGAAATCTGTCTTTGTGGCATGGCACTGTTTACTGCTGTTGAGGAGGTTTTATGCAAAGTCCAATGTCTAATATAAGTTGTCTGAGAACCTGTGTTTTCTCTATCTACTAGTAAATCTTTCTGCCTTTCACTGTTTTCATTCATTCGCTGCTCCTGTTTTGCAAACACAGACTTGCCATACCCTCCCGCTGTCTCAAGTGCTCAGTACATTAGGAAGTAGTGAGGGAGGTGAGCATGTAGCCAGGAGCCTTGTTATGGCTCCTGTGAGGGAGCACCTCACCAACAAGGAGCTGAGAAGCAGACTGATAAGCCTTAGGATCAGGGACAGAAACAAGGATCAGGTTAGACAGAGCAGCTCCCAAGGGAGAGGAGGGGCAGGCCCTCACCTCTGGCCTTCTCTGTGACAGTTCCTACTAGGGAAGAAGCTGACCTTCGGCTCAGACAGCTAAACTTAACTCAGCCAACTAAACTTCTGGAATGAGGATGTGTGCTGGACCCTACCTACTGAAGATCTGAGCAAGAAGGGAGAGCTTTCCTCATCTACCTCTAAAACAAGAGGTTTTCTGGTAATGAGCCATCGCAAGCATCCATGTCAATAGATTTGGTGGATAGATGACACCTCTCTAAAATGTATGATGTTCCCACAGCACTGTTCAAAACCAGTTTTCCATATTTATTTTTTTCCCATCTTTCAGCTTGAAAACTGTCTCATGAAATCTTTGGAATTTCAAAGGGAAACACTTCTCACTCTTTCGCAACCCCTCCTACCAGAAATAGCTACAAAAGCATCCGTACCACACACTGCATCCTGCCCCAGGATTTTTCCAGTGTGCCATGAAAATTGATAAAGCTGCACTCTTGTACCCAGAGTCTGTCAGAGGCTTTATGGTTTATGCCTAGCTAGCTGCCTTGGTCAGGTTTCTGGAACCTAGTCAGTGAGATAACAGGGACAGTGACAAGACAAATAACAAAAACCACTTCAGTCAGTTATTAGCACTCTTCCCACATTCCTCCATCTCCTGAGCCTGTTGCCTGAGTTCCTTCACCCCAGTGACTCAGTTCTGTGTCATTAATCACATGCTCATTAGTCCTGCAGACAAAGTTAAACACTTCTGCTTGTCTGCCGAAACTGTGAAGATACCACAGCAAAAGAGCTATTTCTCAGTGTCACCTGCTCAAGAGTGATGTATCTTCAAGTGAAACAACAATATGTTTGGCTTGTCAGACTATTATCTACAGGCAGACTGTTTCTGCTTTTATTTTGGAGGTATTCTCCCACTTAGGAACCTAAACCAACTGTCAACAGAAGCATAAATAACAAAATACTGGTGCAGGTGACTAGTACTGGAGTTAGAATGATGCCAGGTAGAAGCAAAGAGCAACAAGAACATTCTAGAATACTGTTGAATTAATATTTTTGGGAAAGGCAGAGAAATAAAATTCCTGCACACAAATCCTACATATTACAAAAAAACTTACTTGGTGGATATTATTCTAGTATTTAGTGGAATATTTTGTCAAATGAAACAGAAGTAGCCAGAAGGAAACAAAACAAACCTAAAAAAACATTGACTGATTGTGTTCCTGTAAAATACTTCTGACTTTGAATGAACAATCAGAAGCAACTGTACCTTGGCAAATTCTCCAGGAAAGCTATAGTCACTAGATAATCAAAGACCTGCTAAGCAAAATAAAGTGCTGACAAGAAAAAATGCTTGACGTAGTAGAACTTGCTCTTCTCAAGAATACTGTCAGCCAATGTTTTTTCGTTCGTGTTTTTACTACAGTGATTATTGCAGATGGACAAGGACTTTTTTTCCCCACCCAATCTTTTTGTGGCCTTAGACCCCAGAGCTAGCAGTATGAGGCTGTGTCAACCAACACAAGCCTGGTTCAAAGTACACAGGCAGCCTGATATCTCATACCGCTGAGCAGATGAAACCTACACCCACTGGAGAACATACATTGTTCACAGTATCATCCAGGTCTCCAGGACCAACAAGGATGGAAACCCTCCAACTAGGCCAACAAGGTCACATAAGCTCTACCACTTGCAATTATCTTCTTGAATAAGCAACGTGCTTTTTTTTTCCCCAAAAGAAACTCAAGATTAACAGGATGCACAGAATTTCTGAAAGTCCCCATATTTTCTGTGAGCCAGAAAAATTAACATAACACCAGATTTTCAAACATTCTTTTGATCACTTACAGGCTTTCACTAAGCAAAGTACTCATTACGAATTTAAACTCAAGCATGTCTACATATGGAGGAAACATGCAAGCTGAGACTGTCAATTTCAAATAGATCTTGATGCCTGTTTATGCATATATATGTACTTATTTTTGTAATTGGAGTCGTGGCCATTGTATTAAAAGAAATTGCTTTTTGAATTTTTAATACCATAATTTTAAAGGTAAGTAGAGTGACTCAAAGAACAACAAAGAATTGAGGCAGGGACCTTTAGAACACACCCCAGAAGGAAAAAGTCCAGTGAAATTCAGCATGAAGGCCCTCATATCTTCTTTTGTTAGCTGTCACTGTCAGCTGTACGGGCTGTATGTATGCTGTCAACTGCAGTAAGGAGCTGAATTATGCTGACCCCTGTGACAGTCCCATATATCTATCCATCTGTCTGGTTTAACTCAGCCTCAAAGTTTCAGAAGAGTACTTTTAAGGACTCACACACAGGATACACATCAATAGTTTGAGCTCCATCAGTGTCTATTCATCTACACTGAGTATGTGAATGAGTGTTTGCATCCATGGTAAAGCACTGCACCGTCTTAAGCCTGCACCTGAGTTGAATGCCAGTCCTGAGCCCACTGCAAATATTGAGCACAACCAATAGTCCAGGCCCGTGCGAATCTATCAATCATTAGCTGGCAATTACTATAACTAAGCTATAAAATTCAGCCTCTGGAAAGGGATGTCTCTACTCCTCTCTCACACAAAATACTGTGCAGAAAGCCAGAGCAATACAACACATTGAATATATGTCTCCTTTCCTCTCTTACTCTGAGAAAGGGCTGAACCTTCCTTGATGGGTGATTCTTTGCATAACATTAAAGAGTGTAGGAGGGAACAGTACCTCCCTCCATAGCCCCTCTTCCCATCTTCCCTAAGAAAAAAAAATGGCAGGTCCCCTTAGCATAGGTTTTTTTAAGCAGTGACTTTTCTCCAAGAGATTTACAGCAGCAGCCTTAAAAGAGATTTGTAGCGGGCAGTCCTCCATCTGCAGTCTTACATCCTCACTATGGGGGAGCTATAGTTCTTCTGGAGTGAAATAACAGCAGATTGTAATAGCTAATCATGTATTATGATGGTACAGTCTCTACAGGAAGGATTGTATTTGGCTTTGCATGTGTCCTTTGGGCAACACGAAACTTTCTCAAAAGGCTGAAATAAATTCTACTGGTTTTGTTGCTACTGTGCTATCAGTTGCACACCCCATCTCCACCTCCACACACACACAACAGCACAGTCCTAGGTATTTTAAAGAACATTTTCTGAAAAGTGGATTTCTTGGGGGCTTGGATACCAGATATGGAACATTTCAGATGCAAATTGCTAGCATGATTCTGGCTCAGGCTGGTAACAATGTAAATGTGTGGCAGGTGTTTTGCTTGCATGAAATGGTCTATTCATACAGTTCTTCATGCACAGGTGATCTGACATTAGAATGAAATCCAACAGGTATTAAATAGTGAAAAAACCCGATGCTTTAATATACATTTAGTATCAATTCTACTTTCATTATGGCATAAATCTACTACCATAGGTACCTAAACTAAATGTTTAGAGAGCCATTTTTATAACACACCAAAATGTTAATTTTCTAATGAGTCCTGAATATGTTTGATAGCCTACTACAGACAGGACCTCCATTGTACACCTCTATCCTCTCACCAGAAAGTTACGTCTCTAAGAGTACAACGGACCAAAATTTTGATTCAGGACTGGGGAAAGAAAATTTCACCTTCCTGATTCATTCAAAAAGCTTTCTGCTCTTTCTCTTTCCTTGGGGTCTCCAGTTTTTAAATAGAAACAGACCCAATATCACTAATTTATGGGGTTCCAGTACAAAGTACAATCGCAATAGATTTTCTGACTTTTTCAGAGTTTACTGAATTGACCTATTCTTCTGTGGTCAGACACAGAGCAAGAAGAAAATTTTAGCTTTAATTGATGAGAGCTCAGACTTACTGAGCACTGTGCATCTTTTCTTAGTCAGCAATGAAAAAGTCTGCAAGAATCCTACCATTCTAACTGCAAAGTAGGACGCCTTGAATGCTTTTACCTTGACTGACTAAAATTCACAACTGATAGGATTTTCAGTATACGAGCTGGAGATTGTAACATACAGCTTCAGTTCTCTGCTTTGTGACTGGTGTCCTCTGTGATTCGACACAAGCACCTATGCTGTAGTTCCACAGCACCTAAAAATGTGCAATGGCATGGTTTAACTTTTCAGAAAGATCATCAGTTTCACATGGGTTCTGCAATATATGGAACCACAGGGGTCTGAATAGGTCAGTGGGCTTTATACCCACATTGCTCATAGAGACAAGCTGACGTGTTTGCTGCAATTCCATCCATTATGTACTTCCATTCGTATTCTGCTGAAATCAGCAGAATCACTCCTAATCCTGCATCGATACATGCATATGAAAACTAACAGTCTGTTCACTGGGCATATTATGGAGGGAATATGTGTGGTTTTGTATTTAAATAAATTTAAAAAACCCTAAAACCAAAACAACAAAAAAAGCCAAAACCAAATAAAAACAACCCCAGGAATATTGAGGCTAAGCACACAGGATGGGGTTTTTAAAAATTCAGAGTGGTTGCCAAGCACACATAGATGCAAGTTTATTGGTAGGCAGAAGAAGTCAGCAGAATGATAATAAGCAGAGTTTGTCAATTAGAGGAAGGAGGCAAACACACAGACAACACCTTGCTGGTGCAATATTCAATTTTTAGTCTACACAATGCATCTCTTCCCATTTCATTAATGGCAAGGCCAAGTTTGGACTACCTCTTGGCTGAACACTTAGCTCAGAGCTGAGCCTGTTTGAAAACTCCATCCCAAAACTCATGCTTAAGAACATAACCAAACGGACTGAATTTTAACTAATACTATTTTAAAGATATTTCTCTCATTAATAGGGAACAAAATATATAGATTGGATTGTATTTTGTAAAATCCTTACTTTTAAAATATGAGTGGATAAGGTCAAGATCCTATACCTGGTGAGAAAAGAAAAGGTAAATATTACCATACAATTAATGCTTTCTTCCTAGAATAGGAGCAGTTTGGACACAACATACAATTTTCTCAAGTACTAAAGGCATTTTTGTCATTCTAGGGCTTTCTCTCTTTTGTTGTCTCTCTTTCTCATATCAGACGGTACTTAAAAAACTCTGTCCTGTCATTCTGAGTCTAGCAATGAAATGAAAATACAGATAAATACAGATAAATACTCACTCTTCTTGGCCAGGGCAGGAGGGCAGACTCAAATCTCTTATGGAAAAAGAGACAGATTGTTATTAACGGTAAATTTGGGCAGTCAGATTTGGTCTTTAGCAGCTTATGAGGTAACCATACCTTAGAGCCAATTACATTCAGCTTCAGAAAGGCATCCCTAAAGCACCAAAAAATGCTCTTAGACATATGCTTAAAGTTCAGCTTCTGTACTACTTAACTATTATTGAAGATTCGGCAATTCTCATTTCAGTTCCTTCATGAAATGCTAATCTAAATAAATACAGAAGTACATATAATCATGAATAAGACAGAATCTTTTAACTTTTTCTCTCCTTTGTGTGACTGAGCAAACAAAGCACAGTAAAGCTAGTGAAAACTAGGCAATTACCGCTGCTGGTATTACTGCATCCCTATAAAAAACATAACTAATTTCCTTGGTCCAGAGGCAGAGATTCTGGTGATTATTTCTAATACTCGTATCTGTTCAAACACTTTCTACAGTTGTCACATACCTGCCCTAAACTGCAGTTACCTATGCTACAGCTAGTATGTCTTTACACATGTGTCCTAGGTTAGTCATATATTCTATTACCACCCACAAAAGCTGGATAAATTACACAGTTACACACCTGGTCCCTCAGGGGACCCTTATCTCAACTGAAATCAGCACTCTGGCCGACAGCAAGCACCACCCATCCTGATTATCTAATCTCAGCTAATGGCCCATTAGCACCACCCATCCTGATTATCTAATCTCAGCTAATGGCCCATTACACCACCCATCTTGATTAATGGCCTGATCTTGGACTTGGATCATCCGAGGACCACGGGGATCATCCGAGCTTAGAGGACCACAGGGACCATCCAAGCTTATTACCGAAGCAACCAATAGAACATCGGGAAAATTCTTCTCTATTGTGGAAGTCCCCGCCCCTGGGGGAGATGCCAGCCAAGAAACACATCATAAAACAAGGGTTTAGGATGGGAGAAAATACTCTCGATTCGACTCTCGACTCAACGGGACTCTCGACTCCACTCCACTCGACTGGACTCCACTCCACTCCACTGGTCTACTGGACCAGACTACCAGGCCTTTCTGCAGGACCAGTGCCTAACTGGACTGCACAGCTACCACCCTGGTCAACAGGGTGTCAGGTTGTACTGTGACTCTGTCGGTTTGTCTAAGCTGGTGTTTCTATATTACTGCATTTATTTTAACCTTTTTTATTAAATTTGTAATTTTGACCTAAAATCTCTCGAGGTATTTTTTGTGCGGTTAATTTCCCCTGCTGGTTTACAGTCAAACCAGCACAACGTGTTTTCATAAAGGCTCCCCTAGCCAATGAAGGACTGGCATTTTTAAATTACTGTCAAGTTACTATTACCTCTTTGCAGCTGCCCAAAGATTTTGATTATTGGCTAGAATGTATTTTTTTTAACAGTACACAAATTTGGGGGACAGAGACTGTGTTTTAACCCATTACTGTCTTCTGATAATTCTGCTGAACATGTTTAGTCTACCTGCAAAAAAGTAGGAGGCAGAATTTAATTCCCCTGACAACATTTTGAGGTCCTAAATGAAACTATTGAAGTGAAACTCCTAAATGAATAGACTATTTTAAAAAATTGAATTTGGTCTGTTTAACAGACTGACTAAATAACATCTATGGCACAGACATCAGGCTTTTGTTACCCAAGCAAATGGAAAAGAGGAACACTGGGACAAAAGTCAATTTTATAAATGGCAAAATGGAGGAACACAGATACTGATGTGTCCAAAGTTACACAAGAATTGGCTACAAATTTCTTCTTATCTATTCCTGTGTCAATCACAAAATAAGCATTCTTTCTAGAGAGTGTTCCTGCAAAACAGTTCTTTGATGGCCACACCTTTGAATACCACAGAAATATTTGGATAGAATGAGGTGGAACAACAAATATAATGGCAGTGTACATGTAAATGATAAAAAGGTATTTTAACCAGGTATTAGAACATGTGAAAATTTTGATGTTACTGATGAGTCACCAGCCTTGGAGGTATTTAAAAGGTATGTAGACATGGCACTTAGGGACATGGTTTAGTGGTGGACTTGGCAGTGCTGGGTTATGGTTGGACTCAATGATCTTAGAGGTCTTTTCCAACCTAAATGATTCTAAGATTCTACTTGCCATTAAACTGAGAAGAGCTAAAAAAACCCCGTGTGATTCACAACTCGCCCACATGTCAGTTTCTGGGTTTTTTTGGAAGCCTAACAAAACTCCTTCTCTAGTCACAAGGTCTCTTTTGCCTTATTCTGCCTGTCAAAGGATCATTTTATACTGAAGTCATTGCAATGCTATTTCTAATTATGGATATTCTACTATATTGATAGAATAGTAGATAACACTGTTACTGAGCTAAGATACGACAAAAAAAAATATTTTAACGTAGAATACTGCTTCATATGTTTAGGCCATGTTCAAACACAACTTCTGGGCCAGCAAACATATCTTAAAAGGGACTGAGGTCAGCCAATGTGACACTCATCTACAAGAAAGACAGGATGGAGGATCTGGGAAACTACAGGCCTGTCAGCATGACCTCGGTGCCAGGGAAGGTTATTGAACAGATTGTCTTGAGTGCAATCGCATGGTATGTCCAGGACAATCAGGAGATCAGGCCGAGCCAGCATGGGGTTAGGAAAGACAGGTCCTGATTGACCAACCTGATCCTTCTAAGACAAAGTGATCTGCTTAGTGCATGAGGGAAATGCTATGGGTTGTGAAAAACAAGGTCACAATCTTGAAAATTTAATTAATTTATTAAACATGGAACTAATTAGCTAAAATACAAATGATTAGAAACCATTGCGGCGATCTGCCTCACACAAAACAAAGCACAGCACCGGGTGCAYAGCCATGSACAGCTAYRGCCAGAGGCACACYYGCAATCKATGGGCARCACCTTTTATACCCCCMAAGCCCCRCCCATAGACCGCCCATTCCTCCTCCCACCAGGTCTCTCGAGATTGGCTCATAGATGTCTTAGCAGTCCTGACTGGCTTTCTCTTGATGGTCCGTTGTCTAGGGTCTTCTCATTGCTTCTTTGTTTATCCAATACTGCTCTTTGTCTGCCCCAAAGGCTTGCCCCTTCCATTACATCATTAATTTCTGGAGCCCTCCACATTCAGTCCTATGGGTGAGCTCAACCACTTACTTTTATCACAGAACATTTCAAACATTGAATCTTAGCTCATTTTAACTACAAAGCATTCTGAACTTATTTTAACATTTTAAAAGTGGAATCCTTGAACCCATTAACAACTAACTAAGGTTAACCAACTACTAATATCCTTTAAACATACCCCCCTAATTGTAATCCCTACACTAATTAACCTTTTATTGAATGCGAAACCCAAAAATCCATTTATAACAAGGTGTTGTCCATCTGGACCTGAGCAAAGCCTTTGACTCTGTCTCCCATTGTATTTTCCTAGGGAACCTGGCTGCTCATGGCTTGGATGTGTGTGCTGTTCACTGGGTAAAAAACTGTCTGGATGGCTGGGCCCAAAGAACGGTGGTGAATGACGCCACATCCAGTTGGCAACTGGTCATTAATGGTGTTCCCCAGGCCACAGTATTGGGGCCTGTGTAATGTACTTATCAATGACCTGCACGGGGGGATCAAGTACCCCTTTAGTCAGTGTGCAGATGACACCAAGTTGAGTGGGAATGTTGACATGCTGAGGGTAGGAAGGTTCTGCAGGAGGATCTGGACAAGCTGGATTGAGGGGCCAAGGCCAGTGCCAAGAGCTTCAACAAGGCCAAGTGCCAGGTCCTGCCCCTGGGTCACAACAACCCCAAGCAGAACTACAGGCTAGGGGAAGAGTGGCTGGAAATCTGATTGGTGGAAAAGGGCCTAGGAATGCTGAATATGAACAGTGCCTGAACGTGATCCAGCAGCATGCCCAGGCAGCCAAGAAGGCCAATGGCATCCTGGCCTGTATCAGCAATAGTGTGGCCAGCAGGACAAGGGATCATCCACCTGTACGTGGCACTGGTGAGGCCACACCTCGAGTCCTGTGTCTGGTTCTGGGCCCCTCACTACAAGCACATTGAGGTGCTTTAGTGTGTCCCAAGATGGGCAATGGAGCTGTTGAAGGATCTGGAGCACAAGTCTTACAAGGAGCGGCTGAAGAGAGCTGGGGTGCACGGGTGACCTTATCACTCTCTACAACTGCCTGAAAGGAGGGTGCAGCGAGGTCGGGGTCAGCCTCTTCTTCCAGGTAACAAGAAGGCCACCCTCAGGCTGCACCATAGGAGGTCTGTATTGGATATTACAAAACATTTTTTCCACCGTAAGGGTGGTCAGGCATTGGAAGATGCTGCCCAGGAAAGTGGTTGAGTCACTATCCCCGGAAGTGTTAAAAGAAGTGTAGAAGCGGTGCTTGATTCTACTACAAATTCGTGGCTGCAATTGCGTATGTACTACGTGGCCAGACAAGCGGCTCTCCCTCCCTCTCAGCGGGCGGGCTCTCAGACACTTGGGAAGAGCCGCTGACCAGAGCTCGGGTCCCAGCTGTCCCCGCACGGGAGCGCACCCTGCGCGGGGAGACGAGCGGCAAGCGAGGAAGGAGGCCGCAGCAGCAGGGGCTCCGGAGGGGCGGCACCCCCGCCTCCCCTGCTACACCGGAAGCGGCCGCGGCGCGCGGGGCGGGGCCGCCGCCCGCGCAGGTACCCCCCGCGCCGCAGTGTCCCGGCCACGCCCCTCCAGGCCCCGCCCTCCCCGAGGCCCCGCCCCTTCCCCGAGCGGACGCCGCGGGGGGAGGAGGATGAGGGGGCGCCGTGGCGGTGCAGTCACGCTCGTCTGACCGGGTCCCGCGGTCCCCGCCGCTTCGCCGGCGGTCCCTTCGTGCCGTCCTCCGTGCGCCCCGCGCCGCCGTCCGGGGCGGGGTAGTCGCGGAGAGTGAATGTCTAGCGGGCACCCCTGGGGCAGAGACCCGCGGGCGCCATGGGCTGCTGCAGCTCCGCCGCGCAGGTGAGTGGTCCGTGTCCCCCTCCCCTCCTCCGACCCCGCCGCCGGGCCCTGTCACACCCGCCCGCGGGCCCGCTGCCCGCTCCGCCGCTGTGCCCCGCCTCGGCCCCGGGTCTGCCTCTTTCGCTGTCCTGTGGCTGCACAGCCGCTTGTCCCCTCCAGAGCCGCGCTCTCTGGCGGCCGTGCATCCCCCTGTGCCCCTCGCAGCACAGCTTCCCTTAGGCTGCGCACCGCTTTGCTGCCTCCCACCAGCGGAGCCCCGCTTTCCCGAGGCAGTGCATCCCCTCGCTACACCTGTAGCGCCGTTCTCCCGTGGCTGCGCACTCGCCTGCGTCCCAGGCTGTAACCATACTCTCTCGCTGCTTTCCCTCCGCACTTCACGCTCCACCAACAGCTCTGCTGTCTCCTGACTGTGACCCCCCTTGCTTTCGTCCGCCGTAGCCTTGCTCTTTCGTGGTTGGGTACAACCTCCCTATATCCACTCGCCCCAAGCCTTGATGCCCATGAACTGTGCATCGTTTGTCTCCCTCTGTAGCCGTGCTTTTCCCGGTCGTCGTTGTCCACCTCCTTGTTCATCCCCTACCATTCTGCGCACTTCCACGCTCTGCATACTGTTCTGTGTGCTGCTTCCCCTGTGGATCAGCTTCATCTTGCCCCTTCTTCCCCAGCCCTGCTGTGGCTCTGCAGTCTTTGCCGTACCCTGCTCCAATTCCCTGCTATGGCTGCAGCTGCATACCTCCAGTTCTCACCTGCCACCCTCGTAGTGTCTTGCACCACTGTCCTGTGATCCCACCCCCTCCTCCCCTCTGCCATGCCTCAATACATCTCCCTAGATAGCTCTGCACGCCCTGCCCTTCCCTGCAGCATGTTCTTTGGGGTCCTTTCTGCCCCACCCCAGAGAGAGGCTGTTCCATGGGAAGAAACTCATTATGCCCAGGGCCTCCCTCAAGTCCAGTGCCTCTGGAAAGGGACACAGTCCTACTCCCAGCCCCCTTCCCCACTCTATTGCCAAGGGTTCAAGTGCCTCCCTACACCCATTTCCCTGTGGGTGATTGGTCCCGTGCACATCTCTTGTTTCCGAGGTCGGTTTTTCTTTCTTCCCCCTCCCCCTTCTCTCTTCTTTGCCCTTACTGACTCCTTTTTTTTCCCCCAGAGTGGTGCTGTCAGGCAAGGCACAATCAGGAGCTCCACCCAACGCTCCGGTTTGCAGCTCTGCTTCCCATTTTAACTTTCCTTTTGAACAACACAGCCAAAGCTATGCTGTTTTTTTGCTTGGCTCCTTTCTGAAGGCTGTAGTAGGAACGATCACGACTGATGCCTTGGCTGTGCTTTGCTCGCTTGTAAATGTTAGTTTCCTTTGGCTGTGTCACTTGCGGTGGCTGAATCCAGCTTCCAGCAGACTGCTTATGTGGGAAAGTCCGTCTCTGCTGTCCCAGATGACTCATCACAGAGATGAGTTTTTGTAGCTCATCCGTTTAGGCAGACTTTTTTTTATATAAGAGCTCTGTCCTTCCAATGCAGAACACTGCGGAGAGCTGTCCAGTTGCAATAGGGAACATCCTTTCTGTATAGCAAATTTGCTGCAAAGAGGAAGGCAATCAGCTTTATGGTGCATGAACAAATGGTTTGAGTTAAGAGAGTGAGATATATGCTAAATGTTACGGGAAGATTTTGAATTTGTTCAGTCACCACAGTAGACTGCCAGGGGATATTGTGAAGTCTGTATTATTTGAGGTTTGCGAAAAGAAAAAATGTTAGATAAACATCTGTAGGAGTGGCTTAAGGAAAGCTGATACAGACTTGGAGCAGTGAGAGTGAAGTTGATGTTTTGAAGTAATGTTTTGAAGTATTTTCCAATCTTATTTTCTGTGATTCCTATCCAAATTGCTTCTCTTAAGTGTTTAGTAGGCCCTTTCTAGCTCTTCTGTATGAATTTGAATTGCTGTTCACTGTTCTTTTCTTAAATGAAAATGCAGGCTTATTTGTGGATAACGGTAGAGGATGAATTGGTTTGCATATTTGGCTTGTTCATAGGTTTCAACTGACTGATTTTGCTTTTTAGTGAAATTTGTGTTCCACTGCCAGGTTGTATGATTTTAACAGTATTCTACTCAACTTTTCATTTGCTTTCCTTATGTGTGGCAAGATACGGTAGAGTAACTGAGCTTTGTACCCCATATGTATAGCTGAAGTATAAAGAATGGCAGTTTATTTAATTCCCTAACCATAAGCAATGTTGTATCTCCTCGGGAAATCCAAATCAAAGGCTAGTTGCTGAATATTTTGTCAGCAGTTTTGTCTGATTGGATTGGAGAAACCTTGCTAACTACAATACAGCATTACATTAGGTCCTAATGTCTGTCTTATCCTCTCTTTCATCATTAAAAATAGATGTTGTGTTCCTCATGTACCACTGTCTTTGCATTTCCCCCTCTTACATTTTCCCTGGGCAGGAATCCACCAGACGTTCCTTCATATTTCCTCACCTACTTTTTGCTTCTCCCTTTGTAGCTTCATGTTCGTCTTTGACATGTTCTCTCCTCCTATCAAGGACACCCTCATTCTTTATGACTTTGTTTTTTAAGTTGATTCTTTAGCTCTCTAGCCTATTTGATCTTCATCTGCTGATCCCCGTTTTGGTTTCTGAGAGAAATTATTACTTCTGGTTTGATTCTGCCAGCCATCTTATCTGATTACTGCATCTCCAAGTCCCTTTCTCATGGCTGCCACCTTCTCCTCTCCTTTATGGTAATGCATCCACCTGTGACTGATTGTTGAACTGGATAGATTTCTTTGTTGTCTTATGCCTCTTACTTCATGCTCAATTATCCATTGTTTCCCCAGGATGCATTTTCCAATTCCTTTGCTTTGCAGGCTGTCTAAAGCTCTGCCTTAGGCCTTTTCCTGTGTCTTTTCACCAGCAGAATCTAAAGGTTTCCAGAGAAAAACTGATTAGAATTGGCATGTTTACCTTTACTTAGCACTATTGATTACTACTTACAGAGATGTATTCTTGTGCTTGCTTTCTGCTTTTTCTGCTATTTAACTGCCCAAAGCCCTATTCATTCAGTTTTTCTATTTTAATTTCAAAATTCTGTTTTTTACCTCCTGCTGCCATCTTATTCCCTTCCTAATTTTATTCTGAGTTACTGTTCTCCATCCTTAAAAATGACAGCCAACTTTAGTCTGTTTCACTTCTTTTCCAAATTCCTGAACAGAAGAATATATTTTTGTTGTCATACATTCTCTCCTCTTTCTTCATACTAAATTAATTCCAATCCAGATCTGTGTTGTGCTGAATTGTCTTCATTAATATCTTTAAAGGCTTTTTCTGCCCCAGTTGCAAGGATTCCACTTCTTTCTTACCTCCTTGATCTCTGTTGCTTTCAATACTGTATGTAATCCTCTAACACATGATGTCTTATTCCCCCTGGGAGGTCTGTAATATCACAGAATATTTTGAGTTGGGAGAAACCCACAAGGATCATTGAGTCCAGCTCTTAAGTGAATGGCCTGTATGGGAATAGTACTATCTTTTTGTTATTATTCACCACCTTCTACTCTCTGATTATCATTTATTTACCACTACTTTTTTCTGTGGTTATACTTCCATCCTTTTCGCCCATTTCCTTAACTTCCTGTTTTACCAAATTTTTCAACTTTATCTGTAAAGAGTGATGTTAACTTAATGCAAGCATACCAGACTTTCTTCCGGATGTGCTCATTCTTTCCTGTTGTTCCACTGCAATTTTGCCTGCTGAGGCACTTAGAACTGGAATATTTATTTTCTGGTTTCTTTCTTATTTCTGTTTTGGTTTTCCATGTTTGCACAAAGTTCTTTCACTTCCCCTGGTGTTGCTTCTTCTGTGATCTGCACTATTTCTTTATCATCGTGACTAGAATTATTGTTTACCTGTTGTTCCTTTTCAGTGTTACCTGTTGTTTCTTCTTGGTGTTACAACTGTGTCTTTTTCCTTTAGGGGCTTGTGCTGTTCTATACTTACTTAGGTTCACTAAGCTGTCATTTTTTTGTCCTTGCTGTCTCTTGACTATCAGCATCTTGAACCTCGAGTTTGTTGAGAAAAGCTTGTGCAATGTTAGCTACATCTTAGCAGTTGTCTTAAAGCAGTCTGTGTACTTGTTACCATGACCAGATCTTCCTAACACTTCTTTGAATTGTAGTTCAGTCAAAGTGTGCTGACGTATATGAGATGAAAACCTGTAAAGGAAGGGAGAAACACTGAGGTGGGTTTTCTACCTCCTGTTTTATATTGCTGTTACTTCTCAGTACCTTCATATTGCTTCAGCCCACTGTCTTCTCTTGGCCATATCTTTATCATGAGATGAGTGTCTTCTCAAGATGGGTGCTTCTGGCTGGATGCATCTCTTTTGTCATGGATCTGCTCTGCAGCAAAGCTTAAGTTTCTTAAGAAACATAGAGGTAGTTCTACCTAAATGTAGGGATCTTTTGAGCAAATGATGTGGAAGTTCTGAGTTGATAGAATAACTGCATTTCTTTAAAATCTTCAGTTTCACTGAAGAAGAAAAATGGAAGCTGTGGTTGAGTGCCGGTATTCTCTTCCCTTGCTTTTCATTCTTCTTCTTTATCAGTGATATTTTCTTCTATCTCACAGCATTAATCCATTTTAAAACTGAATTTTCAGGAAGTAATTGTTGGAATTCATCACTGCTGTGTTGCCACAACTGTTAGGTTGTGCTGTAAATCTGTTTGTTTGAAGTAATCCGTACAGGTTTTTTGTTTGTTTGTTTTTTAAGCAAGAAAACTTTTTTTGCAGTATAACTCAAATTGCTCCACTGATGTAGTTTAAAGCACAGTTCCATAAAGTTTGCATCGTTATATGTGAGGGTACAGAAATTCATAGATCATAGAAAAGGAATGAGGTGTGGGGAGAGGCAGACCTTAAACCGCTTTCTCATGGAACACTTCTAATACATAATCCATTCTCCCTCCTGCTGTTCTGCAGTTAAAGTGGCGGATTGTAGGTAAAAGGTGTTAGGTTTGGCAACATGTTGTGGGAAACAAGGCAATTTTTTGAAGTCTTAGTGTTTGTGTTGCAATTGGGAAATACTGTGTATGTTTAAAGTAAACTTACAGCTTTTTACATTAGTGACTTAATCTAAGGTATGTGTGAGAGAAACTTGAAATATTGCTGGAAATTGACTGGGAAAAACAAAGCACATGTTATTATTGGTGGTTTTAGTGGTGACCTTGGTTTTTGAAAGACTGTAAGAACTTCCCATTATAAGACGACATGAAGACAGATCATCCATTAACTTTCCCTTGAACATCTGCTATAAAGCAATACTGATTAAATCTGGAGTTCCTAAATTTTTTTAAAAATTAGTAGTTCTGATGAAATGTCTTTACTGACCTGTTATGGACAATACAGATTATTAATTGTACATCAGCCATATATCTTCAGTTGTCAAGAGGTTCTTGCAGTCGAGTGAGTATAAGGGGCATCAAAACCTGCCTGTTTGATTGTGGGCATGGGTATGATCATGGAAGAAGACCAGCTGAATAATGAACAGAAATAGAATGAGTTGTGAATTCTACTTTCAGGAGGTAGGAAGCTTGTTCTCCCTTTCAGTATATCGTCAGTAGATGAGGCTTCTCTTCTAGCCTCTAGTAAGCAGATTTAGTATGAAGGATGAAGTGTACAAAGAGCATCCAAGAACACGCTAGTCAATAAGGCCTCTCTGGGAGTTGTTGATGACTTTTCTGTATTTCTGGTCTGTAAGCTCTGTTAGTTTCCTGTGAAGCATGAGATGTCCTTTTATAAATGCTGTCACAAGCAACTGCACAACCTGTGCAAATAATTCCTTTTGATCTTAACATAGAAAGAAATATTTCAACTACATAGGTACTTGTGAGTACTCTTTAAAATTTGTGGAGTTTTTCCTATTGAGGACTAGCTGCTTCTGAAGTTCAGACTACCCTTCAGTTGTATCACTTCTTAGAAGTTGTAAGTAGCAAGTTATTTCCTTTACTTCATGAGGTAATTCAGAGATTGACATTTTATTTTTAAGAGCTTCAGGAACTGATAGTTTGTACTAAGAATAGGCATGGGACATAGCATCTTTACTAGACTTTTTTTTTATTGAGAACAGTTTTGGAGAAGACTGATTATCTTGCATTGTTAGTAGTGAATGCTAAATCCAAAGCTGATGTTATCGTAATCTATTTGGCATCAGGAATGCTGTCAGCAATCAGATTTTAGGTTAGTAATTGTGAGGGTATGTTCAGTATCATCCAGCTGATGGCTTTTATTTGTCATTATAAAAAATGACAATGTTTTTTATGTAGTGAAGTTGTCAACTGTCTTAATGCTACCTACTCTAAAGGCAAGCTTTGGCAGTAATTGTGCATGCCTTTTCCTTCTTTGGGCTGACTATAGTTTTTGTTCATATGAACTTAGTGGTTTCTTTTGTGAGAAGTAGAACTTGCAAACCAACTTAAGAGAAACTGTGTCTTTGATATTTTGTTTTGCATCTTTCTCACTGGAAGCAGCTGTTGGAAAATAGTGTAAATCTTATGCTTACTTTCTGAAACATGATTATGCAGTGTTGTCAGGTGACTTCTACCTGTTGACTTAACTGATTGCTAGTTTTTACCTTTGTTTGAAGAAACTGTGCTGAGAGCTTTGAGTATAAATTTTAGAGAAAGAGTTTATGTTGGTGAATATCTGATAGGGTTCTTTTAGGTCTTCTAGCCTCTGAAGTTTCACAGACTTAGGCAGTAAAGAAATGTCATTGCATTGATTGGCCTTCTGTTTCTAGGTCCTCTCTTTTTTTTTTTTTTAATCTTCTAGGTAAGCAATTTTCTAATGTGGAATAAAAGTGTATAATTGTATGACAACAGCCTCAAGAACAGAGGCTGCCTCTCCAGACACATTAGTTGGCTGAGGAAGAAACCTCTGAATGTTGTATACAGATTTACAGAAACAAAACAGGAAACCCATCTAAGTACTATGTTCGAGGTCACGATAACCATGTCCTGGAAACGCTTTGTCAGACTTCCCATAGTTTACTATGAAAAACTACAAAATTATTGCCTAGTTATAAGGAAATGTGCTTATGTAATAAGCTAAGGGCTTGACGCATTATTTACCTTTCCATTCTCCTCCCACTTTTTCTTCCATAAATCAGACAGAGTTTTCTTGGCATTAATTCCTGTTAATGTAATATACTTTCGATGTCCTCAAGCACTGCCCTGTTATTGTAATCCTGAGTGTTTTTTTTTCTTGTTATGCCAGAATTTTGGACCTGTAAGTCAGGAATTTGTATTTAAGAGGCTATGATTTTCACTTGGCAAACACATTTGAATATAGGATGCATTTTGAAGGAATATGTATCAAACTGCTATGAATGTCCCTAATAAGTGGCAACATTGATAGTTCTCACAGCAGTACTGTGCAGGCCATGAGCTCCTAATGGGCTGTGATGTCTTTGGTGTTGAATTTACATGAAGAGAGTGCAAAGAACAGGACCAGCATTTTCTATGGAATGTCCTCCACATCTCGTGTGGAGACCAGTAATTGGGGAGTTTTGCTCTGGGATTTTGTGTGTGTCACAATGTCCTGTGGTAAAGCTAACACTTTTGAAAGCAAAGTGTGTTTTGTAATTGTATGTTTTACTAGTCCAAAGCTAGAAAATATTTTGTAATTTGGGATTTGCAGTCTGTAGCAGGAATAAAATTTGAAATTCTGTGAAACAGGTCGATGTACAAGTAGAAAACTCAAATGTGGTACAGTAACTTGGTACAGTATGTGCAAAATGTCTTCAGAAGTGATGAAATGTTTTGATTTTTTGGTTTTGTGGTTTTTTTGTGGGGTTTTGTTTGTGGTTTGTTTTGTTAGTTTTGTTTTGAGTTTTTATTATTGTTGTTTGGTTTGGTTTTGTTTGCATGACTGACTTTTTATTAATGATTAAGAACTGTGGAAGTACCAAAGTTGCATTGAAATGGATATTTTAATCCCCTGAAAAATATTACTGTGATATTTGTGAAGTGTCCTTATTTATTGCTGCTTTGAAATAAATACTTAACAGTGTGTAATGAAGAAAGGAAACAATACTTTGGGACTTAAAAACAGGGCTTTTGTCTGCAGATGGCCTGATCTCTAAATTTCAAAACCACAGCAGGTGTACTGATCATGTAATCTCTTTATTTAATCAGCTGTGTTATGTTTCAAGATAAATATTTAAGTTGTTGACTGAGGTGGAGGCATGTAGTCAAGGAGTTTTGAAGTAATGTTTGATATGAGTTGACTGTAAAGATGAATGGAAGATGATCTACAACACAACAAATGTTGTATTCAAGAGCGAAGTCCCCACGTATGAGTTTTCAGGGTAAATATTTTTATATTACACCATCAGTAATACTGTAAGTGAAGTCTTATGTGATCTCAATTTTGTTTACATTATGCTAAAAACTTATAAATACTGTTGGTGGAGTCTGAGAACATTAGTGAAATGGAAGATGTGGACACATTGAATTGGTGGTATCCTTAATCTCTGAAGAGAAGCAAAGTATAAATTCATTACCCTTTGGCGGATAACTTTAAAGCAGTATTACACCACCAGAAAACTTTTCCTAGCATTATCTCTGAGTTTCATACTTATAAAGGGCAGGTGCATCTTTTCAGTGGACAGGGTGTTGCAGAACAAGTGCTGAATATGGAGTCATTAGAAAAATAAGAATATGGGTGCCTATATGTAAAGTACTGGTATATGGATCTAAGTCCAAAGTGTGACTAGTGTCTGCTTTGCAGTAAATAGAAAAGTGTTTTGTAATGAGATTGAAGCAGAAATTCCACGAAAACGGACTCCACCGTGAGTTCCATGTCCTGTTATGCAGTCCCTTTTGGAATTGCCCTGAGGTGTTTGGGCTTCTTTCTAGAGATGACTGGCACATGCTGCAATACTGTTACAGTGACAAGCTCTTTTGTCCCGGGAAGTGGGAGACATTGCTTCAGGTTTGTAAGTCTGCGGCAACTCAAGCCTCTGCCTCCCAGGAGAATGCAGTCATTAGCCGGATCTTTGGGGCAGAAGCAATACTGCTTTTCTTCAAGGGTAGATCCAGGCCAAGTCTACGGTAACAATTGTTTTGGTATGTTTATGGAGATATTTTTATTGATACAATGTAGTCCATTCTTCCAGGAAACTGGTGTAGTTCAGTAGAGTAGAAGTCTGCATTTGCTGGTGCATGTTCCTGCTCTAGTAATGGAGATGTACCAATAATTTGCTGTATAATAAACAAATTTTATTGTGAACCTGAGGTAGTCTGAACTCATGATAGAGTGCTGTAAACGGCTGTTTAGTGCTTTATCTGAACACCTGTAGGTCATGCACAGGAAGTCTGTAGGTAATGATGAACATTTTAACTAAGTCAACTCTGTGAGCGTTCTTAGACTTCATGGTGGAGTACGCTAAGGGTTTTCTATAAAAATGTAACATGATTGGTAAAGTCATGAACTCAAAATAGATTTAATGCTTCAAGAGTGTTCTTGGCACTTAAACAGTGGATTCACCACAGGAAAATTTTATATAGAGAACTAATTTACTTGGGTGGCTACTTTTGTTCTCAGAAGTGTACTTGTGTGGGGAATTGAGTATGTATGCTTGGCATCAGAACTCCTCTTTCTCTTTAGGCTCCAGGATCAAGATCTGTTCAGAGGTGGAAGAAGTTTCATTAGGACAATATACAGTTGCTGCTAGTCCTTCTTTAAAACAGCTGAATAGTGTAGAAAAGTGTGCCATGACTTGGACAGAAAAATGGCATACACTGTTAAACCTGGAGAATTACACTTTTGCATTGGAAACAGTTTGGTAAACCAGTAAATGATGCCTCATCTTATTTGTAGGTGGAATGCTTCACAGTAAAGGTCAACATGTGATTAGCAGTGTTCTTTAGCTTATAAAGATCTGTAAAATGAGTAAAGAATCATCTCCTTAAATGGCCGTTAGGAAACACTGATAAATGTTGCAAGAACTGGTTTTTTTCTTTTTGTTCCTTTTGGTTTTTTCTTGGGTTTTTTTTGGCAGTCTGGGTATGTTTCAATAGCATGTGAAGATGCAGGGTTAAACTTAGCTTGCAGGAGAACTTCTGAACAGGATGACTTCTTGGTCATCATCTTTTTAATCTGGCTTGCCCATTTCCAAAGAAGCCATGCCCTTACATGTCATTTCGTGGTATGCACAGTATTGCAAATGGACTCTCCAATTTTGAAGGGTCAAACTTGCATCATAGGTGTAAAATTTATGTATTATATACTCACAGTGCTATTGGAATAAACGGAGTGCTATTTATACAATCAGTTGAATCTCTGGCACTTTATCACAACCAGTCTGCCTCCTAGGAAAGGAATTGCAGGACTCTGGCAGTTTCCACAAAGGATGCCAATCAGGATGAGAATCCTTTTTTTACCTCTAAAGGCCATTTACTAATGCTGTGTGCACACTGTGGCTGTTTGTTTCCTATGTAGATAGAGAGCTACACAATAATTTCTGAATTCTAATTTAAATACTCAAAGAGCAGTTATGTCTACTTACTCTTCTGTGTTGAACTGCAGTTGTATATACTCTGAGTCCAGATGTTACATCAAGGTGATAAAACAACTCCGAATTTAAAGGAGATGTAGGTAGATTAATGTGGTTCCTAATTAATTCCTAAAGGGTAGGGTTTTGTGACAAATTATCTTAACCTGCAACATCAGTAGTAATGTCCCTGAGGATTTTTAATGTACAATACCGAATATCCTTTAATTTAAAAAACCTGAAATATTTGCAACCCAGATTTTTCATTATCTTCTTATTAGTGAAACTTGTTAGAAATTGCAAAAATGAATATTCCAAATTTTTTTACAGTGACTTTATAAAAAAACCCCAACTAAATTAAAGCTATTTGAAAAGTTAACATATAATCCTTTGCACTGTTTTAAACTGCTGGTAACTTACATTTTAAAAAAGAGTATCTTTGGCACAAATTGTGCAATCTGTGTAATTGTACCTAGTTACAATTTTCCTTCAAAAATATAATTGTTTCCCTCCTCCCATCCTGAAATAACTTTTGAAATTTATTGATTCAACTTAGCTGCCTTGGCAGTGGCTTAATGCAAGATTGAGGTCCAACTGTTGCTGCGGAGAAAGGGTCTGTAACAAAAACTGAGTTTTTCTTAAATATCAGAAAACCTAATGAGAAGAAAGAAAAAAATAGCAGGAATTGTTTCCACTGCATCAAGACCTATGATCAGAATATTTCTTTTGTTAGGTATCAGAGGATCTCGTACTATTCAGAAAGAGCAAAGGAAATCAGTTGTAACTAGTTCCATGGCTTTTAGAACTGTCAATTTGTTTTTAAGCTGGGTTCTATGCTTCAAAACCGAAGTAAACCTCTGTCCCACTGAACAGAATGGTCACAGACAGACACCACTTTGAGAAACAAATGGGAGTTCGGGTATTTATGCATTCCAGTGTTTGACAGCCTAACACAACAGTTCCATGAAAGGAAGATGCATCTTAAGTTTTGTAAATTATAATGGGGGGGGAAAAGAGTGTGCAGTTGCTGTCATGATTGATACTTTAAAATTTGGAAGGTGGATGTCCTATAGAATGGAGACTAAGGGCCTGAATTCAAAATTCAGTGTGCATTGTTGAAAGGAGGGTAGTCAATATGTTCATTTTATTAATTTTTTTCCAGCCTTTAAGGAAAGGTCAAAAAATTAATGAATATAAATGGTGAAAGCAGTGGTGAAGTTAACATACACAGGTTCTGTATCTGGCACTACTGTAAATGCACCAGTTGAAGCAACAGAAGTTTCAGAAATCCCCAGTGGCCTGAAAAGTCACATCCTTAAAGCAAGTGTGAGCTGCTGAGGGGAGAATGGGTCAAATGCTGAAGTGCTTGAATACACTGATCTGAAAAACCTTTGTAAATCTAGGCCTGATTGTTTAGATGGATAAATCAAAATGCCATGCCTTCTATTCAGTATTCAATAGAAAGAAAGTGGCCATTTCTAAGTGTGGAAAATAAGAAAGCTTATTCTCAATGCCTTCGGATGGAAAACCGAATGTTTTCAGCATCTTCGTTTTGTGTTAGAACCAGTTTGAAAGAAAAAAGGAAACTAAAATACCCGGTCTGTTTCTTTTTAAGAGATAATGTCAAAATTATTTGTGTCCCTTTCTGTTAAAAAACTGTTTCAACTTAATTCTGTCTTATTTTCTCCTATTTTTGTCTAGAAGTGGAACTGATTTAAATCAAATGCTGAAGTAGAAGAATACTGGGTCTCTGTTTTTCATCTGCATGTAAGGTTTTATGTAGCATTGCTTATGAATAGGGGTAATGGATGTGGACTTTCCAGGAGTTCGGAGCACCTGCACTTGAAAGCTTTTTCTTCAGCCAGAATGGCATAGCTCATGTGACTGGTATCTTCTGAAGTACAGCACAGCTTGACTTCGCTGGTTGTGGACATTGCTTTAAAATTTTGTCTTCCCTGGACTTTTTGAACACTGTGTATGGACATCCTGGAGTTAGATTAGCAGTTTGCAAGACTGCCCTTTCTCATGACTAGTGAACCTTTCTGTAGGATTTTGATTGGATATTCTTCATCTTGGGTCTCTTCTGAGAATTATTTTGGCCTGAAAAATATGAAGGTTGTATTTGGTTTGTTTGGATTGGTTTTGGGTTGGGTTTTTTTTGTCCTTAAATACCTGGATGAAGCTGTGACTTTATTCTTACAACCTATGTGGTCATATGCAAATTGGAATAGTCATTTACTCTCCAGTTGCTAGCTTATGCCCACTAGCCAAAGTAGAGCCCAGAGTCTAACCTCTCGCTGCAACTTCTTTTCATCCAGCAGTTGTAACTCATGCCAGTTTTTCACTGTGTTGTGCTTAATTCAGCCTGCCTGCCTTACTAGTACCTTAATTTTCTTCTTCTTGAAATGTGTGATCTGACCACCACAAGACTTTTTCTTTCTACTGCCTGTACCATGGTGTTGCAACATCATCAGTCAATGGCAAATTCCATCTTTATCCTTATTTTATTCGCATCCTTGCTACTTAACCACAGCTTGATTATCTGTATATATAGTGCTGCAGATGTTCTTTAATAGGCTTCTTGCTTCAGTCACGTCACTCCCAAATTTTACATTGCATGAGACATTTTGTGTTGAAAATGAATTCTTGTAGCTCCTTGGATCTGTAGTGTCCTGTTAGAAATGCTGTGTTTTTACGTTTTTTTATGTTCTTGTGTGTGTTTGACTCTGGTTATGGCAGGTGAGTGCTTGTATGGCAGCATCTGGTGCTGTAATTACAGTTAACAGTGAAAGTGGTAACCACTGGTTTTGGCTATGCTGGTTTTGGCTATTCCTGTACAGAAGTGTGTTGCAGTATGCAGAGGAGACCTACTATTTGGTGCTGCAAAGGTGTAGTTTGGAAGTGGCAGGGAGAAAGAAATCCCTCCTCCAGATTTCTATATTTGTTTTGGAGTGATTGGGTGCAATGAATACCAAGAAGACAACCTCTTTCTTTTTTTTTCTTTTTTTTTTTTTGCAGGCAAGTACTTTCAGTCTTGAGAATGTGTAGCTCTGAACTAAACTAGAAAAGCTGGCAGTTAATGTGCTGACATTCCTCACACTTCCTCTTCTGCAAGAGAAAGCCTAACAGTATACATCCAGTTTTCTAGGCGTGGAATACTAAAATATGATTGTAAAACTGCTGCAAAGTCTAATTGAATTTTGAGTTGGTTAAGTCTTGGGCAAAATGAACTGATGTAAACTTCTGAACATACTCATTTGAGTTCTTGAATAAGTAACTCATAAGCACAGAAAAGCTGTTATGAGCGGGAAAATTGTTCCCAACCTGCAAATTTGTCGTGGAGAGAAAGGCTCTTTTGCCAGCTTTCCACTTTTGACTGATAGTGCTCCAGATTCTCTGTGCTTTCATGACAGTACAGGCAGTCCTGTGCTTTGTTAATGGCAAGAATATCCTTAGAGAGCATAACATAAATTATGAAAGCCCTATTTTAAGAGAAAACTTGAATCAAATAATTTCAAAAAAATTTAATATTTTTTTCTCTATCTTTCTTGCATAAGCAAATACTGCAGGCTCCTAATCCATCTGGAAGAAAGGCTAAAATCAGTAGAAGTGCTGATTTAGGATTTCAGGCAAAGCATGTCTGCTAAAATGTTATGGTGTTTCAGTTACAATGGAGACAAAGCATAGTTTGCAGATTGCAGAACAAACAACATTTGTTAGACCTGATGTTGACCATGGATTAACAATTTATGTTGCCAACGCATGAAATTCATAGTCTGAGTAAATGCCTAAGGGTATAGAGTAGGCAGGGAGCAGAGGGAGCAGTCATTAGAGAGACACAGATGCCAATATCAAAGACAAGGATAAAGGCCTGTGAAGCTATGGAAGAAGATTCGATGGGAATCCAGAATACAAGGAAGCAACAGAGAAGAAAATAGCACATAGTGGCAGCTAGCTTGGGTTTTAGCGAGGTCTGGAGACAAGAAAGCTTGGACAGGCTGCAGAAGAAGGGTGTTGTTTTAAACATGTATGATTTTATACCTTGTTACTAGGCTAAGTGGTTAAATGAAAGTTAGTAAGTATCTAGTGCCTGTTGAGTTTCTTCCAAGGATACTTTTTGTTTAAAATACCTTTGTGCTTTTAGTTTTAATTTTGTTTTGTTTACGCCTTTTTTTTTTTTTTTGAAGTTATGTTTTGTAGCAGAGTAAGAACTATGAGCAGAGAATTAATTTCTCTGTGTAACCTTCTAACTGTGCTATATCATGGCATTTCAAGTTTCTTTTTGACATATAAATTGCAGTCCACTTAGTAAATAAAATGGATTACGTATGGTAACTGTTACTTATGGTAATTGTGACTAGTCAGACAACCTAAATCCTTTCCAGAGCTATTCCAGAGGCTTTTAAAAATCCTATTAAAAGATTGTGTATGCAGATGGTACAGAGAGGATTAAAAAAAACCCAACAAAACAAACAAAGCAAACTATGCAGTGCGTTTTGCTGCTCCCTCTTTTGCCAGGGGCAGTTTATTCTTAAGACAGCAGCTATAGCTGAAATTTATCTCTGCTGTTTGTAAATAAACGTAAATTTCTAAAGAATCTAGAGTTCTTGAAGTGAATTTAGGAATAGGAAGCATGAAGCCTTACATATTTTATGCAATTAGGATTATGCTAATTATAACAACATAAGTGTCACAATCTTGTGGTAAATGTTAAGTTTGAATAGTGTGTTAGTTTTAAGTGTGAACTGCCAGGATCAGAAGATTCAGTTTTGTTGAATGTGGGTAGGAGAGTGTGACCTTTTAGCACCTCTCACTACGGATTATTGAGTAAAATATAAAAAGTTTGACTGTTCAGTATTCACAGTGAATTTGCAGTTTGAATTAAAAGTGTATTTATCACATCTGTAAAACTATATTTATCATATCTGTAAGTGGAACTTCCTTAAAAAAAGATTGCAAAAGTAGCATGGGATTCCCTAATGTAAAGTCTGACCACTTAGAAAATTGTGCATTTTTTGGAAGTATGTTGCATGCAGGATTTTGTTTGTATTTGCCCAGTTTGTAGCTTTCTAATGGTAGTGTTTGAAAAGGTTGCTTTGTGCTTGTGAATTAACAAAAGTCGAAGTCATGAATACCAAAAAATCACTTTGCTAATATCATGTAAGTTACATGCTGTTGCTTTTTTTCCCTTAAAAATATGCCAAATACACACTGGAGATAAAAGCTGTTGACATTTCTTCCAGCCATTCTGTTTTAATTCGGTACTGACATTTACTACCTTGTCTGTAAAATCTTGGATTCTTCAGAGACTTAGGAGAAAAAAATAAATTCAAAATTTGAATAGGTTACCCCTTGTGCTTTGTCCCTGGAGAGAGCTGTTTTGTATTCTCACTATATCAATCTCCTTTTCTTCCTCAAGGGTTAAAACAGTGTGTGCAATTTTTTGGTCTCAGTCAATATATCTGACGATTTAGTATTTGGAGCCGGTTGAAAAAGCTTGTCTGTGTAACTGTGTATTTTTAAAAGTAGCTATAATGAGTATTTTTGTTATAACAAATTCTGATATGGTGGTTAGTTTTGTACTACAGCTAATGTTTATTCTTTTCTTAAAACCTTTTTGCCTCAATGATTGTTTTTAACAGACTTTAATTATCTTAGCAATGTATACACACTTGACAATTTTTACCTCGTGAGCAGCACACTATATGAATTGCTTACAACCACCTGTTTATACTTCTGAATAGAGCCTCCATCATTATTTCAATCTTTTAAGCATACAACTTTCCTTCCTTGCACCATCTAGGGATTTCTTGACTGAAATGTTAAGCTCAGCTGCCTTATGGCAGGTGGAGAACTGTTCCTTAAACAGCAATTTATTACCTCCTTTCTACATGCATAGCACTTCTTCAGCCTGCCGATAGTATTTGAAAACTTAGGGGCTTTTGAAAAGTTTTACCCTTTATCCTTCCTGGAAATCAGATTACTGAAAGGTAGCTGTGGAAGACTGCAATAGGAGATTGCCAATTTCATGCCATTAATTTTTTTTCTGTTAATAAAAAGACAAGTGAAAATAACCTGTTTTGTGGATAAATATTTGTAAATTTCTGGATAAATTAACTGTTCACTGAATAAATAATTATTTGTTGATCTAGTTCCTGTGGAGGCACTTCTTTTGGAGTCTTACATGAGCCTTACTTTTTAAATCTTTCAAGCAAGCTGTTTCAACTATCTTGGCACTTAAAGATGGCTCCTGCTGTATGTAAATGCCCTGTAGAATAATTTTCTGCCTTTTTGTATTTTGAGTAGACAATTAAAGTGTTGTTAACCTCATCTCTGTTCTCACACAAGAGCTCCAAGCGAGAGTGGAAGCCTCTGGAAGACCACAGCTGCACAGATGTACCATGGCTACTCTTATTCATCCTCTTTTGCGTAGGAATGGTGAGTAAAACTCCGAGGTTTTTGTAAATCTTATATAGTTGAAGAGTTTGCATTCCTAAGAAAGAAATTTTAAAACCCATCAGTAAGTTAATCACTGGAAAAGATCAGGATATATTTGCATGGGAACCATCTGTAGAACAGAAATCCGTGGTATGTACGTATCAAAGGCCTTTGGTAGGGATCCATAATTTATTGTTTTTGTCAGTTCTTGCTCCAGCTCCTTTTCTTCTGAAACTCCAGTTTCAGTGGTAAGTGATTGATTTTCAGCATGGTGAACTATCACTTGACTCATGTTCGTTATGGGACTGTGCATGTCCCAGGAATGATAGCTTGGAGTCTAGTAAACAGTTCTGTGAATCACAGTAAACTTTTTGTGAGAAACAAGGATTCTGACTATCAAAGAGTTGACTGTGGTTTTTGTTTATTTGTTTATTTATTTATTTTTATTGGATGATTAGTAGAGGCAGTTATTGTTAACAGCCATATTGCTAATGATAAGATCTTTCTTTCGAAGTTATACCAGTTCTATCTGCTCTGATGAAACTGTCACTTTTGTCAAGTCAGCCTCACAACACTCTACCCTTAATATTTAAAAACCAAACCCCTGAGAGCTGCAGATTAGTGAAAACCAGAAGTACACTTCTTTTCATCTTGTTTTGTTTCATGGACCTATGTCTGCTATTCTCCTTGCACAGAGAGTGTCCGTTGCTGTCCTGTACTGCTGCGCCGCAAGCAGTTTTCTGTAGGGGTTTGGGACTTATGTGCTGTCAGCTTTCTTTTCTGCTGTCCCTCTGTCTCTGTTGTTTGGTGCTTCCTGAAACAAGTAGTTCTCTTTCGTGTTTGTTTTTTTCCTGGTTTTGTTGACGTTCTCTGATTATTCAGTAACACTTACATGTTCCCCCAATTATAAATCGGTTTTCTGTGCATGAGAGTCCCAAATTTTCCTGTCTAAGTGATTTAATATACAGAGCAATTGTCTGACTGGGTTGCATACCTTGTTAGTTACTGTTATAGGAGATTTCACTTGCAGGCTGGACCACCCACCAACCCACCAACGTTTTCACTTTTCCATGCTGATTTCATTACCTGTCGCCATCACCTCATCTGATCCTGCCATTGCCACCTGTTGCTCCATGCATTTGTCTCAGCTATTTATGCTGCTTCCACTTATCAAATCTTAGCCTGCCTCACATGTAAAATCAGTTGATTGGTGGTAGCAGAGTGAGCTGATGGTTCATTTCTCCCTGACAGTAGTTTGCTAATGATTTTTTAGGGCCAGTCTCCTGTTCACACAACCACTGCATTGATCTTCATTTTGCTTGTGAAATATTCCTGAAAGTTCACAGCAAGACCTGCCTACTTAGGGTATTTTCTACCATACATGGCCTGAGCCATCTTGCTTTGCATCTGTTTCTTCCCTGCATTTAAAACCAGCATCTGAAACTATAGTGGCTTTGACCTGGTCACTTGCTTTAAGAGGACTTTCTTAAAGAAAACTTGTGTTAGATAGGCCTTCATTCTAGCTAGTCTTTGAAAGCACATAATTTAAAGGAAAGAAAAAGTCTGAAAGCAAGAAAATCTAGATTGTGTGGAATTCTCCAAGATGCATAGTAATCCTTGACAACTTCATGTCTGCTTGTAGCTCTCCTTCCCTGCCTGCCCTTGGCCTCCCTTCTGCTTCATGCCTGTTTGCTGACAATATGACTCTCAAAAAAAACCACCTGCAAGAGTCTTAACTATGCTTGTATAATATCTGGTGTTAGATGTCTGAATCCTCTTTTAGCTTGCATTCAGTTTTATTGCACAACAGTTCTGTGATGATCCTTGTCTTTCTTTTTCCAGTCTGAAAGAATTTTTAGAAAACCTCTGCTTAGAAACAAATTAATAAAACTGACCTTCCCCAGCTGTCAAACAGAGTATTGCTAAACTGTGGGGTTTTTTTATTCCTACAGGGTTTTATCTGTGGCTTTTCAATAGCTACAGGAGCAGCTGCAAGACTGCTTTCAGGATATGACAGTTATGGAAATATTTGTGGACAGAAAAATGTCAAGGTGGAGGGAATAGTCAACAGTGGTCTAGACCTCACACATAAGAAGTAAGTATGGGATTCAATTTTTGCATTCTGTAAACTAGGAAAGGCAAAACCTTTCTTCCTTTGAGAGTGGCTTTAAATAAAGTGGGGAAAGGGATATGCTAACTCATTATCACTTGTCCTTTGACACTTTTGTCACCTACAGGACAACAATCTTTCATAGCAACCAGCAACATCAGACTATCTATTGGCAGATATGCAATATGAATACAGCTAAGACATTGAGGAATTACTTTATCCGCTTCATGTAGGATATTGTATTAGGCTGCTGAAAAGTCTTTGTTAGAGTTCTAGGTGTGATGAGTAGTCTCAGATTTGGGAGCAGGCCTTTGATATCAATGTAGAAATGGTTTGCTTTTGATGTTGTATGCTCAGTGTCTGCCACTGGGTGTAGGGGGAGATGAGATATATCTGACACATTCAAATATGACTTTAAAATTTAAACTGTAGGTGGAATATAGCTACGTGACTTGTGGAGAAAATGCACAAAATTTTAGAGGTGCGCACAACTCTTATTATGCAGTGTCCTGTTAAAACTCGTACTTAAAGTTCACGTTTCCTATCTCTTGTACATGAAAACATGACACTGCAGTAGTAGTACTGGAGCAGTAGCAAGAATTCTGGGCTGACAAGCTGAAAACCTGTGAGTGTCTGTCTGTCTGTGAGTCAGTGGTCAGAGTGCTGCTGTACAACTTGGGTGATTTAGGAAAGTAAATTGTGTAGCTTAACCGTAGAACAGTGGTGTTAACTGGCAAAAAAAAGTGTTTCTTTCACTGTTGATTACTTCAGGGAACTAAAAAGTTATTAATTTCTGAGTATCACAGCTTTTTGCTTCACTCTTTCAGACTAACAGAAAATTGATGATTTTCATAAATTATTTTGGAAGCATGCTTTCCTGAGATCTGCTTGGTTTTAGTTGCTATTCTCAAGACTTCTAAATATCTCATTTAAGATTTAATGTGGCTAGACAATTGGTGACTACCAGAAAGATTTGAGATAAATAAAATGTGTGGAACTTTCTACACATATCTTTTGTTGGAAAAATAATTTCTTAATCTAATCCCATCTTTCAGGAAGTTGAACAGCTTAAAATTTATGCAGCATAATTCACCTATTTTTTACATAAAGATTTTAGCATTTTCTAAACCGTGTGTATTCAGTACAAAATTGTCATTCTAGTGTTCTGAGAGAAAATGCAAATTTCAAAATCATAACTTTAAATTTACCTTTAGAAAGAAATAGTGTCTGAGTTCATGTGGAGGTAGAGAAATTCAGACACCTTATTGAAATGTAATAATTAATATTGTGATAGTCTTCAACATGTGACATAAATCAGGCCGTCATGTGAAGAAACATGTACCACTGCTGAATGATTTCCTCTTCAAATGCAAGCTCAAAAGACAGCAAATAAAAAAAGACACAGTTTTTAACACAGCTGATAGACAGAGCCTGTTGTTTGTCAGGAAGTCTTAATGAGGTTCAAAAGATTCTTGTTTTTCTAGCAAAGATGTCATGGCTTGAGGCGTGACCTAAGCAAATTATTAGATACTCACATATGGGATAATCATCTCTGTTTGGTTAAGAGAAAACCTTCTGCTAAGGCAGATTATTCTTTACCTGTTCACATGAAGTGCCTGGTACAGTCCAGGGTATCCAGTTTTGGAAGAAATTCATTCTTACATAAGTGAGTAATCCTTCCTTCTCTCACACCCTATAGATTCTTCTGAAAAATTGCCAAGGAAATTAAAAAAGCTATCTGCTTTGCATCTGTCTCTAGCAGATGGAGTTCCTACAGTGTCTGAGGTGGAGTTCATGGGAGTATTTAATGCTATTTTTATAGGACCACTTTGCAGACAGACTGTAAAAATAAACTCTTCTTCCTGCCTGTACATTTCGGTTTGTGTAGAGAAAGAAAAGAGTTCTAAGCTCCACAAATGGGTCTCTGGAAACATGAAGTTATTCTCATTTCATTTTGCTTGCAGGGTAATTCCATTTTCATTTCCCAGTCCAAGGGCCGAAAAGCTAAATCATCTCTAAAAATAACATTTTCTTCCTTGTATATGACAGCAACCCATAGGCACTGTCATGTGAAAGTGAAATTGATGTGGTCTGTGTGGAGATGGAAATCTGTGTGGTAAAGGTGAAGAGCACAGTCTTCACAGGGATATTATTTGTTCTGTGTACATCAGATATGCTGAAACCAGTGAGATGAAATGTTGGGAAGGAGGATTTTGCAGCCTGGTCTTGTGCACGAAGAATGGATCAGGCATCTTTTTATTTTTACAAAGAAACCATGGCACACTTTATTAGTCTGCAGTCTAGAGTCAGACATGGGATTATACTCTACCCCTGGCAGTGAATTCCAAATTAAACCCATCTGCTTCAAGTAAGCTCCTTGCTTTACAAGTTCTGGTAGTTATAAGGGGGTTAAAAAATGACCTTTTATTTGCAAATAAATGATGACAATAGCAGCCAAATGTAAGTCCCTGAAATGCTAGTTCAGTCTGGTTTTTGATCACCAGTATGTTGTTACTTGGACAGAATTCAGTTTGCGCTGTCTACCCAAGAACAAGGAGATGTGCATATGATGCTATGGGGAAAAGTTAGGGTAGCATTCCACCTGAACACATGCTTTGACCCCAGGAAATGCTTGGAGTTTACGTAATGGGAAAACTCAGGGAGGGTTTGCAGCATGCACACGGAGGATTTGGTTGAGTGAAAGTGTATATGCCCTACTGTTAAAGAAATTTTTGACACTAGGCTCTCATCTCCATTAGATGGCACAGATCAGTTATGATATCTGGTAGCTCCATCTCTGTGCCTTGGAAAAAGGGAACCTGAACAAAGAAATCCATGGGCAATTATTTCCCTTTCAATCTGAACTACCTATCCCTCACATGGCAGCCTGGGCCAACAGCAGTATTAGGGCCTGGGGTGGTCTTGCTTTTCATTTGTTTGCTCTTGTGTTACCTTGTGGTCAACTTCACACCCTCCTAGGTTGGTTTTTATGGCAGTTTTGCTTGTTTCTGTACTCCAGGTTGCAATATGGTCATTACAGTTCCTATACCACACTCTATGGGCTGTACACTCTAGCTGTTAATTTTTAGGTAATATTTAAGATGTGAGCTTTGTCTATTCTAACAGTTATTAATGTTCAGATTACTAGCTCTAGGTTTCACCTTATTGCTCGACAGCTACCTGTAAGAAGGTTGTAGATGGGGGAATCAATCTCTTCTCCCAGGTAAAAAGTGATGAGAGGAAATGGTCTCAAATTGTGCAAGGGAAAGTTTAGATTGGACATTGAGAAATTTCTTTACCAAAAAGGTTGAGTCACCATTCCTGGATGGGTTTACAAGATGTGTAGGTATAGTGCTTAGGAACACGGTTTAGCAGTGGACTTGGCAGTATTGCGTTTACAGTTAGAGTAAAGGATCTTTTCCAACAAAAATGATTCTATCATTCTGAATCTGCCTTCTTTTAGTGTAAAGCCATTCCCCGTTGTCTTTTCACTATTTGCCTACATGAAAAGTCACTTTCTCTCTTTTACATAAGCTCACTTTAAGTACTGGGAAGCTGCGAAAAGTAGCTCTCCGCAGCCTTGTCTTCTCCAGCCCCCCAGTTGAACAGCCCCAACTCTCTTAGCCTGTCTTCGTATGCTCCAGCCCTCTCGTCATTTTAGTGGGCCTCCTCTGCACTTGCTGTAATGGGTTCATGTCTTTTCCATACTGGACATCCCAGAGCTGGGTGCAGTATGCCGGGTGGGAGACACCCCTGAGAGCAGAGTAAAACTTGCCTTGCTAGTCATGCTTCTTTTTATGAAGCCCAGGATAGAGTTGGCTTTCTGGGCTGCAGGTGTACATTGCCGGGTCATGTCCAATTTTTCATGCACCAGTACCTCCAAGTCCTTCTCTGAAGGGCTGATACTGCGTGAAGATGCACAAGTGTGCATATGTTGTAAGTCTACTATATTGATTTTCAAATAGCAAACATATTTTCATTTGCAGTGTTGAAGCATCTCTAACAATATGATTACTTTGTTTATGTCAGTCTTTGTATTGCTCCTATAAGTTATTTCCTTATTGTACAATTAGTCTATTGTTGATTGTAAATAACTGAAATTGCAGCACAAAGCACGTAAGTACATTCTTCTAGGGAGAAACAAAACCTGTTCTGTGGTGACACAGTATGAAATTTTCTGTAGTAAAATGACTTATTTTCTGTAATTGAGGTTTATAAACAAAAACAAAATTAACTCTTCTTCTGTAATGGTGGTGCATGGCTGCAATTTCTTGACAGCCCATCAATTACTGTGATTCAGTAGGTTTGTTTCTGATTATTGTTTTTATTAACCGTAAGTGGTCAAGTTTTATGTCTGAGTGTCTCTCTCCTTTCCTTATCATCTCAATTTCGCAAGGTGCTTAGCCAGATAGTCTTACTGAAAAATAATAATTTTCATAATCCACATATCTTGGTCAGTTTGTGTGACTGACCAGATTTGTTCCCATCCTAATCTCCCTTGCATCAGTCAGATTTGACTCTGCAGGTTCTTGTTTGTAGCTCCTTTGACCAAATGCCCTCAAAGGAGCAGACACTCTCCTTCCATGTACCCTTACTGTATGGAATAGCAACTGGAGGAATGTCTGTGAAGTGGAAGCTATAACAGGAGTGTTCAGTTAAGATGGCTATTGTTGTATGTCTTGGTATCAACACAAGAGTATTTTCTTTTGAAATAAAGGGAAACTATAGCTTAATACTTGAATGCAGTTGCTTTGACTGTGTCTGTGGGACAGAATTTTCATTTACACTTGTTTCTCAGACTTCAGTGATCTGTGGAGTCCTGAGATGTGTAGTGTGTAACTAAGTAAAAAAAAATAGAAACAGGAATAGATGATTTCACCGAGACGTTAACAAAGAAAGGGAACATTTTAAGAATGCAAGTAATCTATTGCCACGTTACAGTTGATTTAGATTACATGAGTTATGATGGACTTTCAAGGAAGACTGTAGTACGTAGTAATCATTCTTGTACACTGACACTGGGTAATAGAACAGTAAACAGCAATTAGTGTATAGACTGAAGGTGTTCAGGCAGGACCTAAATGCTTTCTAGGAGCAGAAGGGGTTTTTACTGATTATGGAATGAATTCGCATCGTGAGGACTGCAAAAATAGAAACGGCATATGGCAGATTGGTGGTGTTTTCATATGATGATGTTAGATAATATGAAGGGAGTATTTCAATGCATAGTTTATCACCAGAATTGTAGGAATTTAAGAGTTGTTCAGCTTCCGAAAAGCATCTGTATTATGCCATCCGTGGAAATTCTGTAGGGTTAGTGTTTGTGATAAAGTGTGTATAGCCAGGAGACGCTAGCTAAGAATCTATAATATGTACTTCATGCCTTGAATTTTTAAATGACGCTCATTGTGGAATCTTAGCAAATAGAATCTCTTTAAAGTACTGCACTTAAACATTAGGTAGTTCTACTTAAAATATCTGAAGGATTTTCATTTCAAAGTAAATACTAAAGTAATGTGTTCAGTCACATGGCGTGGAAAATCAATCTAAACTGAAAAGCTGTTCTTAATTACCAGTATTATGTGTATTCATATTCATTTGTATAGCCATTGATCTTTTCCTTTTTGCAGCGTAGGAGTGACTTTATTGGGTTTGTTGGGTCTTTTTGGAAAAAATTTCGAAATCTCAAAGTCAAATTTAAGGTTAGAGTGAAGGTTTGTGAATGTTTGGACTCATGTCTAGGAAGAGGCATGGTAGTGGTACTGTTGTTTTTGTGAGTACCACCATTTGAATGGACTTGAATCAGGTAGAGTTAAACATCCTTTCTGTGTGATCCAGAGGTAAATACCCATACATTTGTGGTGTGTATGTTGAGTAAATGAATTCTTTTGATCTACACAGTCATGATAATATCAGACTTCCTGTATTTCTGGGTAGACTGAATCATTCAGTCTTGACTGAATCCTGTAGTCTGAAATTTTGTTCAGTGTAATCGTTCATTCAAATAGAAGTAATTTACCTTTTTTCCTTCCCTAGGTATGTATTCTTCTTGGATCCATGCAACATTGATCTAGTACATCAGAGGATTAAGTCTCTTGCCTTGTGTGTATCAGCTTGCCCAAGGAAAGAATTAAAAACTCTGGCTGATGTTCAGAAATTTGCAGAAACTAATGGTATGAAAAAAATAGGTTTGTTTTTGTTCATATACCAGATATTTTCATAGGATCTAAAAAAAGACTCATGCATGAGCTGAGCTAAAAATGAAATATGTTTTAAGAAATATGAATAGAAATAAAGTGCTCTTTTCATTAAGTGAAAACGTTATTATAGCCTATAGTATGCTAGTGTTCCATCATGTCTTGGGCAGTTTTGAAAACTCGTTGTTAAAACAGGACTACAAAGTGTAACAAGCATTTGAGGGAATGTCTGACTATGATATGTTCTCAGCTCCTAAGGAATTATTCTGACATTGCTGCTTAACAGTAGTGCTGTTGAAATGTTTTCATGTATATGGGGCTAGTGAGAGCTGTGCTACTATTTAATGGCACTTGTGGCACAGACTATGGCTGTGTGCGTGAAAATATTCCTGCTCAGGATTCAGTACTACTGTGCAGTTTCTGTTTGTTGTTTTGTTTTGTTTTCTTATGCTTTTCTTCAAAAAAGAAGTGTAAACAAAACTGAACTGTATTAGCAAATGAAATATTATACCTTGTCTTCCTTAAGAGCAGTACTTTTTTCAGTAGAAGTAGTAGTAATACTGATATTACTAGCTCAGTTCCTATTTTAGCAGTCTATGGAATAAAATGCATGAGAAGTCACCAACCTTTGGACATACAAAAGAAAGTAAAGATAAAAACTAAATTTGAGGAAATTTCAGTGGTTTTCAGCTATTTAAGTGGTAACATTTTCCTAATGTGTGGGAACAGTCCTAAACTTATCTTTTTATCTTTTAAAATGATGCAGTAATATGTCTTCACTAGGTACTTGACTAAAAATGAGTCAGTCTGGATGACCCAGTTCAAAGCAGTAGAACTGATTACTTTTCATAGAAGAAATCGAAATGTTTGTTTCTGTACTAGTACAGGTTATGTCAGTGCTTCTTGTTTGAAAGCAGAGTGAGTTGAAGTGGCCCTGGGACACTGTTAGTGCCCTTGGTCTCCCACTGCACTGTGCCTGCACACCTGGATGTCTGACATCTGAATCGGGAAGCTGAACTACCATGTGGCATCACAGCTTTCATGGAGCTGCAGAAACACCTTCCTTATGTGGTCTGTGCTCCTTTGTCGATTACAAGTAAAAATAGTCAATATCTACAATTGCATTCTTTACTCCTTCTCTGAGCATGCTGTGTTTTTCTTAACTAATGCAGGCCAATTCTTCATTAGTATGAAGTCAAGGTCATTTGTGGTGCAGTTTAAGTACTTCTTGAAGTAATGGAATTCAGCTGTGTCTTGTTTTATCAACAACATTGTTTCTATGTTTGTAAGTCAAGTCTCCTATTAATTGTGCCTGAAATATGTTCAGTATAACCATCTTTTAAAGTGTAACAAAACCCACTCTTCCCAAAACGTGCTATGCTATATCTTGTCCTCATGACTCTTTGTTCTAACTGTATCTTCCTTAGAGCTTTAGATTTTAAAACCTAAAGATAATTTTCTTAAAATTAATATGACAGGCAATATTTTCAGTTTTCAGAAGCTTGGTCAAAAGTATAAAATCTGGTGTTGGATCAGAGCAAAATCATTAATGAGTTCAATTCCTAATTTTCATTATATGATCTTTGGCTTATCAAAAACAGGTGTTACACAAAACTGAGCTTTCTTTTTATAGATGAAGTCTGTGCATGGCTGGAATCACACTGTTCAGAGAAATATTGACAACCTCATGGTTATATTTCTGCTCAAATGTTCACCAACCTATGCAAGTTTCAAAAAATGATGGTTTGCAGCAAATGAACAGCTTAATTATTGATTATCTTAACTGTTGTGTATGTATAGTAAAAGTTCAAGTGTGATTCAGTCTTTTAGTAGAGCAAGAACAGTTAATTAGTACCAAATCTGTAGTACTCACTAAGCAGAATAATTTTTCTGAGAACCACTTTGTAACTGTGATTTAAATTAATTATTACTAAGATTATGTTTGGCAGTCTGTTTTAAGTGACTCCACTGTAAAAATACTAAAAATGAAATCTGAGGACCTTGAATGTGACTGCATTGAGCTTAATTGCAATTTCTGTGTTTGTGATGATATATATATAGTTAGAATATAGAGTTCAGCTGTCAAGTTCTGAAGAAGGAGGGCAAGTTGTGTTTGGTTTTGTGATACTCAATGCTGAATTTTCTCAGACTCACAACTTCTAACATTCAACAAGAAAACCATCTTAATGTTTTAAATATATAGGTAAAGAATGCAGTTGACTCTTAATTTTGCTCTGTTGACCCTTTCTGAAAGCTTTAACTATTCCTTCATCCTGAAAATAGAAATTGCTGGAGACAGACTGTGTAGGTTGTTGCACGTGCTTTTGCAGAGCTGGCCATTTTCACCTGGCTCATATGCCGTCCCTGAAATCACCTTACTTGTCCATACACTTTGAAATTCTTTAATAAATTACTGCTTAAGAACCCTTCCACAACCCAAAGAAATCATCTGTTATGTCTCAGCTGCCCATCAAGGGGTGGTGTGGTAAGTTCAAATAAATGTGTTTTTTAATCAACATCTTTATCAAAAGCTGCAACTTGTAAAACATACTAAAATATCTTTGTATTGACTACTGGTTTTATCAATACCACATATGATCTTCCAGCTAGCTTAGCTTTTATGGTATTTTTCCTAAAGTGAGACAGGCACTTGCTTGCCTCAACATGACAGGTCAGAACTGCCAATCCCGAAGTTTCAGAACGATTATGGCAGAGCTCATATTTATTGTGTAGTTCTGCAAGTGAGATTATAAAAAGGCGTTTAGGGCAGGGAAAATGCTTGCTGGAGCCATGAAGACCATTTCATGACAAAGCAGCCTTTTAGCTTTCTTTATCAGTAATGATGCACTTGCTTTTCTGCTGTAATTTGGGAAAAGAAGCTGTTTATGTGAATAACAGCACCATTTTAGGGCAGTAACTGCCACCCCTACCCCCACCTGCCCTTTCTCAGTCAGGTCCTGCATTTCCAGTACCTTCCCATTAAGGAAGAGGAGAAGCGAAGCCGATTTCTTACAAAGCCAGGCTGATTTTAAGAAAACAGGAAAGTGTGTACCTTTAATCTGTTCCGAATAATTGACACCCAGAACACTGGAACCAGCTGGGACCTTTTACAAGAGGAGGAAAAAGAGAAAGAGAAAGCTGGGCGATTGACCACTCAGATCTTTGACCTGTACAGAGGTGCAAGTTGTAAAATACAGCAATATTCTGGAGCAACTCCTGGAAGTGATACAGGAAGGTGCAGTGTTATCTGACCAATGTTGTAATGCTGTTCTCAAACAGCCATGCTAGTACTTGAGTTTGTAAAGCTATTCATTGGACACAACTGAGAATGTTATATGTTGGGAACTGACTGCTCTTGCTCTCCCCAGGATTTTCACACCCAGCACAACACCTCAGGCACAGGGTATTTGTGATTCAATGTTTTTGTTGGTCTTGGCACTTAAAAGATGATGTATTTTGAGTAGTGTGACTGAAAGCTATTTTTTCCAGAAACCCAATTGATGCTTCAAAATTTAACGTCTGTGAAATATTGCAGTGATGTTTTCAAGGATTCACCAAAGCATTTTGAAATATCCTTCAAGATATAATTCATCTATGACTGTGCCAAATGAGTAATGAAATGTCTTTATTAAAGAGAAACACTAGACAGGTGGCCATCATTTCTGTTGTGTTTAATTCAGTGATAACTATAGTGTCTGCTCAGTGTGGGAACTACTATTCCTATCTGTTGTGTAAATATCTGGATGCATATTTAGGAATCTAATATGAAATTTCTATTTTGCAGCATGTTGGCAGGCATCTCTGTGTCAGAATTCTGTAGCTAGACCAGGCCGGTTGTGGCCTGGGTGGACATAGAGCCAGAGGTACAGCTTCATTAGGTTTTCTACAGAGACTGACCTGAAAGAGATCAATAAAGGAAATCAGTGTGACTAAGTCAGAGCAGGTGATATCTCTGAGCTGTTGGAAGGAACCACAGGGGAAACAAAAAGGACTTTTCTTTTGTCTGAAGATAATGACATCTTCATGTGTATTTGTCAGTGTATCTTTGCAGTTCCTGTTGGCACTTGCCTTAGAAATAGCTGTTACATGGGTTGCTGCCAGCTTCTGACATTTTTTGTCTGCTCTTGTTCCCCCGCCTTTGTTTTCAGTGAAAGTACGCTGTTTAAAACTTAATCCTTTGTTCATGATTTTCTTGAAGTATGTTGTACTGTATTAGTTATAGGTATCTTATGATTAAAGCAATTCTGCACCCTTAGGTCTGTGGAATCCTGGGTATGTTAATTTTGAGTGTCTTTTTCTTCTTCTTTTTTTTTTTTTTTACTGAAGTAAAAGTACATTATGACCAGTTTTGAGATATAGAGTAATCCACTGCTAATCTACCTTGTTACCAGAACTGTCCCTCAGGGTTGCCTTTTGCTGGAAATGTATCCTCTAGTAAGAAGGAAATTGTTTCCTCAGCAGAAAGTGACTGCATGTGGAGTCCTCCAGTAATGCTGTGTTGTGCTATTGATTACATTAATAAACCATTTGGAAAGGGGGAGAAAGAGTGAGGTTATAAATCTTGCTGTGACTACTGAATTATTTAGAATTATGTGGAAAAAAAACCTGCTATCAGTTGCAGTGGAATAAAATGTCAGATCAAAAGGAATGCCCCCAGAATGAAGGAGTGGAATACAACCATTGTTATGCGTATATTGTTTCAATTGAATATGGTTGTTGGTGCTTGAGAAAGGGATTGTGAAACTATCAAGGATCGCAAGAGGATTAGATTGGAGGCACAGCATTGTCCGAAAGTGTAATGTATATGGACTGTGAAGAGGGACTGTATTTTGTGTAAACTCATGCTCTGTTGGCATCATAAAGCCTGTATTCTGATCATTTCTTGACAATTTTTTTTTTAAACTTACACACAAACACACACGTATGTATATTCTCAGTACATATACACATACTGTGTGTATAAACATACTGAGAAGGGAGATAAGGATTATCATAATAAAAAGACCAGTGATTTTATCTGCCTGTAAAAGAGAAAACTGTCAGGAAGAATAAGGTCATTAAAAGCAGGAATAGCTTAGAGAAGGTTAAAAAATTATTATTCCTTGATCTCATAACCTGAGTAATGTGAAACTAGAGTTCAAAAAGGAAATCACTAAGCATCAAAGAGGCAGACTTTTCTCCACACAAGTTATGGTTAGTTTACAAAACTTATTGCCATGAGGATATTTTAGATAAAAAAAGATAAACTCTTAGAATAGTACTGTTTTTAGTTAGTACTGAAGAATATCCTTAAGATCTAAGTGGTGCAGAGCTAAAGATATAGTAGGAGAAACATCTGCTACTTGACTAGATGGATTCTTAGTTTAATTCCAGAGTAGCTGGTTTTATTTAGCACTGGAAGAAATATGAGTGGAGGAATAAGTAAATTAATATTTGTTTTCAGCTTTCTGTACTGTTAATTAGAATGGGAGAAAGTGAAGAGTCTTGTCTTGTTTATTTAATTACATATATATATAAATTCTGAATCTAGGAATTTTTTTTTACATACTCTTAGTTGTTACATCTATCACAGCACTTCTCTTTGTGGTCTTCAATTCTAGAGACTTTTGAAGATCTAACTGGTCGGGTTTTGTGATGGATCTCTCTTGGAACAGTCTTGCAGGCACTGGAGAACACTTACTTTCACTTCAGTCCTGTACTTATTTATAAAAGCAACTGTAATTTCTCCTGCCCTTTGATGCTCATTGTTTTAAAGAAGTGGTGATATGTCTCTGTGCAACAACTAGAAGTATACCTTTCTTACTTACAAACCTTACTTTTTTTCCTTTAAAACACACGCTGCACTTCTGGAAGGCACCAGTGGATAGATCTAGAGAAAGAAGCTTGCTTTCTTCACTGAGAACAACTGTCGTATTAATTTGAGAAGTCCTGACTGCAGAGTGGTCTGTGCTATGCCTTTTTGCTCATCTAAAGGCATCACCATTTTGCTAGGGCCCAGAAATCAGATTTAGGTGTCAAGGTTCAGCTCTATCCTTGTTTGGTCTTCTGGCTCTGTTCCTGTGCAATTTGCAAAAGGCATAGCTGCAATGTTTAGCTATGTTTGTGCAATCCTATAGTGCTTCCACTTTATCTGCTATTTAGACCCAAATCTATGGCTAAGAAGTGGAGTTCTTATTTTCTCATGCATTTCCAGCTCTGATGCTAATCTGTGCTTAACTAAATGCTACTTCATTCCTAAATAAAGCATGAAATGTGTCTGCTTTTGGAATGTTTTTGTTGTTCTAAAAACCATAGGTAAGGAGGAAACTTATACAATCCTAATTTTGTGCTTGCTTAGTGCTTGTGTTCTGAGTGGAATTACTTCCTATAGTTGTAGATGGGTTATAATTACTATTGTCAGACTTAGCAGGCAAAGACTAAGGCAAATCTGGACAACGTTAGTGTGGTTCATTTCATGGTGATGTGAACGTTTTCCCATTTGACAGGAGTCCATGAGGAGAGGATCATGTTACTACTTGCCATAGGCATGCTTTTTCTGAGGTCGTGCAGCAATGTTCTCTTTACTGACAGAACTCAGCAAAGGATATTAACTACCACCTCCTGTAGAAGTAGTGTTTGGCATCCTACTGGTTCTTTGGTTTTTGGCTGTGGAATTTGCAGCAGTCAGATACATGACACAGTGTTTTAAGCTCCCACTTTTCTATGCTATGTTGCTAGTCCATAATATGCTAAGATAATATCCAATTGGTAGTGTACCAAGTTGTCTCATTGCATGAAGCTTTGAATGGGTAATGTGGTTCAGATTAATAGTTTAGAGCTGATTGGGTTTGACAGCTAGATTTGTGGCAAATTCTGAGTGAGAAATGTAGAAAAGTGTGAAGAATTTTTTCCTTGTGAGAGTCTGGGAGCCTTGTCCTTCTTGAATACCAGTGAAGTCTACCTCTATCAGTATCAATATCATATTCTAGCCTTTATTGCTTGAGTTGGTCAAGAATAATCATCTGTGAGTCATGTATTCACAATGTTAACTAAGTTTTAATTGGTGAACTTAGTCATAAAACACCCAGAACTCAAGAGGAACTAGAACTGGGCTGAAAGTCTAGAGGTGAGGAGTTGTGATTTAAAGTCTCACTGCTGCTCACATTTCTGTGTCTGCAGGTTTGATTCCTGTGTTAGAGAACTTAGGTTACTGATGAACTAATAGGATGTTACTTGTGAAGGAGAGAATGAAATAAGATACTAAGTTTTTTTAACTGTAATATCTGCTTCATCATATGGTCTTTTAGAGGTCAGTTATCAATCACCATAGAATATGCTGAGCTGGGGGGACCCACAGGGGACCAGCTCCTGGCCCTGCACAGGATACCCCAAGAGTCACACCATGTGCTTGAGAGTATTGTCTAGACACTTCTGGAACTCTGTCAGGCTTGATGCTGTGACCACTTCCCTGGGCAGTCCGTTCCAGTGCCCAACCACCCTCTGGGTGAAGAACCTTTTCAGAGTATTCCACCTAAACCTCCCCTGACACAACTTCAGACCATTCCCTCAAGTCCTGTCACACTGGTCACCAGAGAGGAGATCAGTGCCTGCCCCTCCTCTTCCCCTCACAAGGAAGTTGCAGACTGCAATGAGGTCTCCCCTCAGTCTCCTCCAGGCTGAACAGACCAAGTGACCTCAGCTGCTCCTCACACGGTTTCCCCTCAAGGCCTTTCACCATCTTTGTTGCCCTCCTTTGGATGCTCTCTAATGGCTTAATGTCTTGTTTATGTTGTAGCACCCAAAACTGCCCCCAGCACTGGAGGTGAGGCCGCCCCAGTGCAGAGCAGAGCGGGACAATCCCCTCCCTTGCCCGGCTGGCAATGCTGTGCCTGATGCACCCCGGGACAGGGTTGGCCCTCCTGGCTGCCAGGGCACTCCTGACTCATGTTCAACTTGCCCTTCACCATAACCTCCAGGTCCCTTTCCTCAACACTGCTCTCCAGGGTCTCATTCCCTAGGCTGTCCATACATCTAGAATCCAGCACTTGTCTTTGTTAAAGTTCATATGATTGATGGTTGCCCAACCCTCGCATGTGTTGAGGCCACCTCTGCAGGGCCTCTGCATTTGAGGGAGTGAATGGCTGGTCCCGATTTTGTGTCACCAACAGACTTACTTTGGACCTTTGAGTCTTGTGTCCAGGCCATTTATGTAGATGTTGAAGAGCACGGGGCCTGAGGTGGAGCCCTGTGGAACCCCACTAGTGACAGGTCACCATTCTGATGTCACCCCATTCACTATAACCCTTTGTGCCAGACCCCTGAGCCAGCTGCTTACTCATCACATGATGTGTTTATCCAGCTGTGTGCTGGACAGTTTGTCCAGAAGGGTCCTGAGAGAGGCAGTATCAAAAGCTTTATGAAATCCAAAAAGATTACATTAATGGGCTTCCCTTGATCAACTGGATGGGTTACCCTGTCTTAGAAGGAAATCAGGTTCAACAAACAGGACTTCCCTTTCATGAAGCTGTGCTGGCTGTGACTGATGGCTGCAGTGTCCTTCAGGTGGTTTTTGGTAACTCCCAGAATAATCTTCTCCATAATTTTACCAGGCTGACAGGTCTGTAGTTTCCAAGGTCATCCTTCTTGCCCTTCTTGAAAATTGGGGCAGTGCTAGCCAGCTTCCAATCAGCTGGGACATCCCAGATGCCCAGGACAGTTCAAAAATCATTGAGGGAGACCTCACGATGATGTCAGCCAGCTTTGAGTATTCTTGGATGAATCCCATCATGAAGCCACATAGACTTACAGGCATCCAACTGAAGCAGCAGATCCCACACAAATTTGGGGTCAACTGTGAGCTTATAATTCTCCCAGCCATGGTCCTCCAGCTCTGGGCACTGTGACCCTCTTAGCCCATCACCAGTGTGAAAGACAGGGCAAAGAAAGCATTAAACATGTCACATATCTCATGCCGCATATGTGCACAATACATGCATAGTGTCAGTCAGACTTGGAATGAAAGTTCATAGAAATTATCAAAACTGGTTTGTAGTCTCTCAGGCTGTGCTTTGCCATGTGTGTGTGAAAAGAGGTATGTGGAAGTGCTTGGAGCTCTTTGTAACGTAAACAGAACATACTCTTAAACTTCTAAGGTGACTGTGCTGCTCCTGGTACTTAAGCTATCCTGGGTGTCTCTGCATAGTTCTGTACTTTTCTGCTTAAATCCTTGACTCTGAATATGAGTCCATGTTTCTAGATCTGAAAGTCCTTGTTTTAGTTCCTGCTAATAAATGTTGATAGATGGGTAGACACTGCTGAGCTTCCAGAATGGAATCCAAAACCCCTGGTATGCTTTCCACTACTATAAGTCAGGGAATATAAATACCAGTGGTGTCCTCTGTGGACTGCTCCTGCTACTGGATGACTTAGGAAGTCTTACCGTTTCTCAAGCTGTAAACTCTGATAGTAATGCCGCTTTAGCAGGGGTTTGTTTGTTGGTTTTCAACAGAGCACATACGGGAAGGAAAGCTGTACTGGAGCTCTGGTCTGTAAAAGCATTTTTATCCAACCACCTTGGGTTAGTTTGGACCTTCCTATTTACTGTACTGCTGTGGAAAGCAGGGCCTTATGTCTTCTGTGCGCCGTGTCTTCTGAGCACACAAGACCTTTAATAATTTGCTGTCTCAGTTAGAAAGAATCTTCGAAGTAAAAGTCCAGGCTTTCTACAGCATCTTTATATGATTTGTGCTAAATGTAGCTATTTTAGGTGAGTGCCAGAGATAATGATTGTTCGGCTCCTTACTAATCCAAGCCTAGACAAAATGGAAAGGAGACTTAGGAAAGAAGTTCCTATGGTTCTGTTAAGGTTGAAAGTTTGTCTTTTGAGATGCTTTGCTCCAGTTGTGGCTCCAAGATATTCTAATGGCCAGAGCAACTCTATTCATTGAAAAGAAACCATGGAACAGAAGCCATGCTGTGTCTCCAGGATACCATTTTGTATGTGAAACCAGCAAATACAGAATTGTGGGACCAATGTGTGCCCGCACTGTCAGGCACACTATGGTGTGCTCACCAGTAGCCCAAAACATGATGCTCTGCATAGTTCAGAAGTATTTTTCTTCAAGGTTACAGTATGTTGCGATCTGAAATCCAATCCTTGTAGGACAGTTTGATGTCATTTGCCTAACAGTTTCTCCAGAAGAAATATGTGCATTGCTGTAGGAAGCAAAGGATTAATTATTTTAATGATCTTTTAGTTTGTTCTCTGTATTCTGCTCATACTGGTTTTGAAACATTTATGAGTGATAACAATTTAGGAATAAAAGCAATGTCTTTGGTAAACTAATTATCTTAGCAAGGTAGATGACTCAAATGTTTCCTTAAACTTTTGCAGACCTTGCAAACTTAAACAGCAACTAAGAGATTGGCTGTGCTAGACAGTCTCTACTAACCCAGAGTAACTAATATGGACTAATATGGAGTGGAAGGCTTGACAACGCAGCTCATTCTTCCCTCTCTCACCTTAGAAAATGAAAACTTTTATTTATTGATACACAGGAACTCTTGTTAAGAAATCTGTTCTAAGTTTAATGTAAAGTGATGTTACTCAAGCATACATTTCAGTTCTAAGACTCTCCTACACTGTATTAGAGAAGTCAGAACGTTTTCAAGATATAAATACATATTTATGGGAATAGTTAGAGTTTCTGCCTAATTGTGTAGGACAAAAGGACAAATAATCTCGTGGGCATTATTTCAGCTATGGGACTGGTAGTTTCTTTAAATAAAGTGTGGTTACTATCCTTTGTTTGACAAGCCCCATGAAAATATGTCTGCTTGCCTGTGACTAAGGAAGCATGCTCTGTGAGGTAGGCAGCTGAAGGGAAGAGATCCAGAGGAGCCTCAAGAGCAGTTCCCAGGCAAGAGATGCTAGTGGCAGCCTGAGTTGTCCACTGCTCCAGAACGTGACAGGAGGGAATATGCTATTGGCTTCCAGAGGGACCTGTCAAGGTGTCTCCAGTTTCCTCCACAGCCAGGGGTGCATTGAGTTACCCTAGCCTACAAGTCCTATTTGAATGGCTTCTGACCTGTATGCAGATCAGGGTCCAGCATTTGGTTTTGCTTGGCTTACATTTGGGATCCAAACAGGTCTTCAGATGCACATTTGTACAAAGACCTTCCTTCCCTCTCCACAGCAAATTCCACCCTTTTTCTCTCCTTCCTGAACTGCTAGAGGTCAAAAGGGAGCGTGGGCTTCCACAGATTGGCCCAGTCCCTTAGGTTTGTTTAGATGTGGGGGCCTTTGCATAAGATACTTCAACTGTATTTCACAGTGATAGTGCTGAGTGGCAAAATGGGCATGCTGGCACTGAACATTGTGTATCATGAATCTATATACACATGTCCGCACCCCACTTCTTCCTGTGGAACTTCTTGTTCTCGCGGTGGAATCATAGAATAGAACAATGGAATCATTTAGGCTGGAAAACACCTTCAAGATTATTAAGTCCACCACTAAACCATTTACCTAAGCTCCACATCTCCACGACAAATTTTAAGTCCACCTCCAGGAATGGTGGCTCAACTACTTCCCTGGGCAGTCTGTTCCAATGCTTGACAACTCTTTTGGCAAAGAAATTACTCTTAATACCCAATCTAAACTTTCCCTGGCACAACTTAAGGCCATTTCCTTTTGCCCTGTCTCTTGTTACCTGGGAGAAGAGGCTGACCCCCACCTGGCTACAGCCTTCTTTCAGGCAGTTTTAGGGAGTGATGAGGTCACACCAATCCTCCTTTTCTCCTAAAGGAGGCTAAACACCCCCAGCTCCCTCAGTTGCTCCTCATAAGACTTGTGCTCCGGACCCTTCACCAGCTCCCTCTGCCCTTCTCTGGACACCTCCAGCACCTCAATGTCCTTCTTGTAGTGAGGGGCCCAGAACTGGACACAGGACTCAAGGTGTGGCCTCACCAGTGCTGAGTACAGGGGGACAATCCCTGGTCCTGCTGGCCACACTATTGCTGATAAAGGCCAGGATGCCATTGGCTTTCTTGTCCACCTGGGCACATGGCTGGCTCGTGTTCCCCTGGCTGTCAGCCATCTTTATAACTTAGCTTTTGGCCTATATTCAAAGCAAAATAAATGTAAATATCTGCAATCTTCTTTTTCCTTCTGTTTTTAAGAAAAGATCAACTTGTAACATTCTCTACTGCTGGCCCTCCATCAGATGTAGTTGTTAGTAAATGTACATGATCCAAAAGTTTTCGTATCTGTAAGAACAGATTAAAAATTTTCGCAGCCATATAGAGCCTTTTGTCCAAAAGGGACAAAATATTTTAGATACTACATTTACAACTAAGATCTAAGGAATGTTGTTTTGTCTGATGTCTGTTTTTCTCATGCCATGTTTTCCACATAAACAAGTAGAGGTGTAAGGATTCATATTAACAGTATAATTGAAAATGTATTTCAGATTTTTCACCTAGTAACTTCTCTTTGTAGGAAATCTAACTTTCTTCAATGGTGCATTTGGTATTTTGGACTGGCTCCCAAAAAACTATTTGTAGAAGTGGTCCTTAAGTAATGTTCCAGAGACTGTGTTAGATAGCCTAATTAGCTGCCTCAGCTGCTCTCTTGTCTTCTCTTTCAGTCTGTAAACAGAAGAGGTCTCTTCATAGAGGCAGAAATGTAGCAACAATACATAAAATTTCTACAAATAATATTGTACAATATCTACAAATAATACTTCTGTTCAGTGTAATGCAGGGCAGGATAAAGCTATTTGTCAAAAATCTTGTTTATTTTAGGTAATACTGTATATGTATTATCCAGATCCAGTTTGTAGAACTCTCATCTACAAAATATTCCTGAAGGGGAGACTTTGATAATGGAAAGAACTGAATATTTATATTGATGATCAAGATTAAGATGAGTCCTTATTAAGAAAGGTCCTTAGTGTATTGCATAGGGAAAAAGGACACTAAAAGCTATATATTAAGAACCCTTGCACTTGGAAGTAAGCAATCTATTAGCAAACAAGCTTGGGAGGAAATTTGTCTGTGGATAGGCAGCTTATATCATTGGAGGCTTCCTTACCTTTGCAATTTCTGAGATAGCAGGGCTCCAATCTGATTTGGCAGTTGCTGATTTCATAGAAGCATTGGGTCAGATGATCAGTGTCTTCATTATAGATAAATTGAAAGAAATTTTTCCTGCATAAGGTAGTTCCATTAGGCAAGTGTCAGGTGCAAAGGAAAACTTAAATTATGGTTGAATTTTGTTATAGACAACTTGATCTTTTTTGTGCTGTACCAATTTGTTTATGAAGAGAGTTCAGCTTTTTAGAAGCTTTGGATATACAATGCAGAATTTCTGTTATTTTTCAGCCAACTTTCTGACTTCATCAGTTCAGGTTTTTTGTTCCTCTCCCTGAAATCTATAGAGCAGTTGTATTTTGAATACACACACAAAAAAAAAAAACCCTGCAAACCCAAGAATATTTTCTTTTTGTCGTGGATGTTGTGGTATGCAATGTTCATACATTAAAAATTATCATGAAAGACTATGGTGGAATAGCAGGGAAGGGTGGCTTCACAGTATTTTGTGTACTTCTCTTGCACACTGCATTGTGAATTAGTCTTTTTCACTCCAATACTCAAACTTTGGAAAACCCAAAGTTAGATGGAGAGTGTCATTTTATTCCACTGATGACGGTGTTTGGCTTGATTCACCACTACATTACAGGAGGAACTGTAGCAAAGCTCTGTGGTAATAACACGAGGAGGTGCAGAATCAGCACCTGTATCAGTTTTAATGCTGTTTGCAAAGAATATGAAAGTTTGATTTTTATTTTTTTCCCACACCAATTTTTTTTTTTTCTTTTCAACAGGATCCACTCTGTGTAGCTATGAATTACAGCCATCAGAATATACTGCAGACCCAAGGGCTTCCAAGTTATGTCCTAAATATCCTGTTCCAGAGAGGTAATATTAACAAGTTGTCTGATTTGGGGTGGAGGGAGTGGAGATTTGTTTTGATTGTGACAGTTCTTTGGAAAATACACAACACATGTTCACTCTTACCAGGCAGATGTTTAATGTATTATTGTATATATTTATAAAATATTATTTTTTAAAAGGTTGTGAAAATCACTCTCAAAGAAAAACCCAAATTATCCATGTATATGTTACGGAGAGTATTGAGCTGATATCTTCAAGTTCTCTTCTGAGTCATATGACTGACTCTGTACTGAATATTAGCTGTTTTACTGCCTTTCACCGTACCTATAGCCAGCCGCCTGTCAGCAATGCAGATCTGAGACAATTATGGAACATTTTTAATCTTTGAGAGGAAAAAACATATAGGAATGCACAGCTTTCTGCAGAATTCACTTCTTGTACCTTACTTCAGTCAGTCAGATGCAAATTGCTTCAATTTTTATTCTTTCAGTTTTGAAATGACTAATATAAGGATAGTCAAGTACCAAAAAGAAGGCTGTGTTTTATAACAGATAATTTTTGAGGTTTATTGTTTTCAATATTATATTAGACCTCTTTTTGTGAAGTAGCATTGCAAAGTTCAAAACTTCATAAATTCTTCTAGCTGTGCTGGCTGGACTAGTGGAGATGAGCATTGCTGAGAAAAGAAGTGATATGTTAGCTGTTGTGCATAGCCTTCTGTCAGTAATTCCACTAACTCAAGAAGAACCATGTTGTGTTTCTCAAAATTTAGCTTCTCAAACATACTCAGTTGTGGGCTGTAACTGCAGTCTTTTCTTATGTGTAGTTTTGTGTTACATTTTTAGTAAATGTTATATTTCTGTCAGTTCTACAAACTCTGATTTTAAGTCTTTCTTGTTTACATGGTAGCCTCTCCACTGAATATTTTTTTTTATTGTAGTGACAGTTAGTAGCAGCTGGAATATTAACCTTTTTTTTACTTTTCCCCATACAGATTAATATTTCATGCAGCTAGCCAGCTGTTACTGCAGTAATACAAAAATAAATGAAAACTTCAGTGCCAGCTTGCATACTGAAGATGCTTGTTAGTCTAAATTTTTGCCCGAATTATATTGACTTCTCATTGTGTGTTCCCGTGTCATTCAGTCTCAATGAATATAGCTTAATAAGAAAACAGAAGGATAGAACAATGTGTCAGAGCTCTAATGATGATATGTAAATTCCTCATAAAAACTACCTCGAGTTATTTTTAAAAAGCTATTGGGTAGGTGGAGTATTTCCCCTTTTTTATATGGTATTACTAAAATGTACAATATGTTTGAATATTTTTGAGATTGAAAAGTCTGAACTTAATGCCGTAAGGCAAAAAAGGCCAACATTGTACTTGTAAACCACTGTTTTTTCAGGTTTTTGTAGTTAAATTATTTCAGTAAGTGTAGTTTGAAGGAGAAGTGGAACCCTGTTGAGACAACCAAATGAAAACCCAACATCTTGTAGACTGAAGCATTCGGGAAGAATTTACCTAAATTTAATTACCTAAATTGATCTGTGTCATAGTTTAACCCATACAGCAACCCAGCCCCTTGCAGCTACTCACTCACTTCCCCACCAGCAGGATCAGGGAGAGAATTGGAAGGGTAAAGGTAGAAAGCTCGTGGGTTGAGATAAAAACAGGGAAAGCAAAAGCCACGCACACGAGCAAAGGAAAACAAGGAATTAATTCATCACTTCCCATGGGCAGGCAGGTGTTCAGCCATCTACAGGAGAGCAGGGCCCTATCACATATAGTGGTTACTTGGGAAGACAAACACCATCACTCCAAATGTGCCCTGCTTCCTCTTCTTCCCACCATTTTATATCCTGAGCATGATGCCATATGCTCTGGAATATCTTTGGTTAGCTGGAGTCACCTGTCCTGACTGTCTCCTCCCATCCTCCCCTGCACTCCCAGTTTCCTTGCCATCGTGGTGGTGTGAAAAGCAGCAGAAAAGGCCCTGGGTCTGTGTAGGCCCTGCTCAGCAATAACAAAAACATCTCTATATTATCAAGCCTGTGTTCAGCACAAATCCAGAACAGCCCCATACCAGCCACTGTGAAGAAAATTAACTCTACCCCAGCCAAACCCAGCACAATCTGTCAGGAGTTGTGTACTCTGTGATTCCCATTAGTCCCATGGGATGGAGGTAGCATATGTAGTGAAGACTGTCCCTCAGTGTTTTCTGTTTGATACCAGGTTTCTTCACAGCCTTCAGCTGAGGCTGTCAATGTCTTACCATCCATCTTCAAGGCATTATGTCCAACTTTGGCAGAGAAGCACAGTCTATCAATGCAGTCAATGATACGTGTTTCTTTCATACCTAGCCTGTATCAGCCTCAGTAGACATGACTTCCCTGTTTAGAGGACCCTGGAGGAAAACCTATCCAGTCCCTGCAGCATTTATCTATAAACCAGCTGTGCTGAGCTGTGCCAAAGGACTGCCCTGTAGAGGTTATAAAGAGCAGCTAGCAGTGGCATTCCAACCAGACTCCCCTTCCCCTTCACACACGTTGCTGTATTTGCCCAGGGGTGGTAGTGTGAGGAAAAAACTCTTTGAAATCTAATACTTGAGCAATCAGATGGATTTCCTAACTTCATTTTAATATTGCTTTAAAAATACAGCTTCTGAGACCATGTGCTGGCTTGAGCTTTATTCATTCTTTTTTATGATTAAGCATCATGTTGCTATTCTTAGAAATTTATAATTCCTTTGCAGTAGGTAAAATACCAACATGTTATAAAGAGGCCAAATAAAATAGCACACGTCATGGAGAATAGATCTATTATTGTATTTTTTATTAAAGACACTTTACTTCACCTACTCATTCAGTCAGAACCACTGAAGCAGCAGGAGATCTCAAGAGTGGATTCTCAGGAGTCCCATTTACTCAAGAAAGGTTGTAGGAACTACTAACTTAGGGGTTTTTTTTAATTAATTAAAACAGGCTTAGCAATTAATTACTGCACATGAAAACAGGTAACTTACAATAGGTAGTGAAATTGCTTTAGGTTAAGGGATGAGTAATATAAACTCTGATGCATATTTTCCTCTGTTGGGATGTATTTTAGAAGAGTACTTTAATCCCATTAGTTTGCTTTTCAAAGTGGATATTTTTGTATTTGGATGCAGGAATGACATTCTTTTGCCTACTCCCACCTCAAAATATGAGCTTTGTTACTGGCATTGGCTGCTTATAAATGCTCTAGACTTTCTGCAGAGTTGTAGAAGTTAACAATTAAATAAACCTCTCAAATTTCAGTCTTTTCCAGTAATACTGCCTTTAGTGAGCAGCAGTACACTGGGTATTCCGAAACAGGTTACGTTGTAAGGGGCTGAGAGGATACATGGTCCGCCTTTTAAGTAAGGCAGCCATCATTATGGGTTTAATTTGTTTTTTAACAACTGTGACTAATGCACAATTACTTTGCTGTGCTTAACTGCATATTCATTACTACCCAAAAGTAGACCATCAATATCAGCATCTCTGAATGCATTTAGCTACTCAGCACAGTAAGTCTAGAACCATAAAATATGCAATCATCAGTGACTTTAAACAAAAACCTAGGATCTATTAATTACCCTAGGTATGGCAAGTGATTGTAATTTCTCCCAATTTCATTACAGAATAATTATGCATTAATGGTTTTCAGCATGTCGTCCTTTTTCCCCAGAAAAACAATGGATAGAAAAGATGTGTCTAAAGCAGCAGGTTTACTCATTATGTGTTTAAAATGATGGTTAGAATTTTTGCAAGACATGACCTTAAAAATAGTTATTGAGGACAGAAAATTGTTGATTTATAGGTCATTGCTGAAATGGGGAAACTGCAGAAGATTATGTTCGTTGCTGCTACAGTCCACTGAAATCTTTCAAGTAAGGAAGATTGGGCAGGGTGAAACAATACAAAAGACATTTTTTTCATTGGATCCAATTACAGGAAGAAACATGTAGTTCCTGTCTGAAATGTAGTTGGGAATTGATCAAATGATGTAATACGCTACTTTGAGATCTGACATAGTTTATGAGCAAGACAGACAGCTACTAAATGGAGGTATTTAGAAAACAAAATTACCCACTTTCAAAGGAAAGTTTTTGATCTCTTGTATCTTTCTCTGATGGACTTGACAGTTTTTCTGTAAATGCTGATGCCCTTTAGCACAAAATGTGTACTCTCAAGAAGAGTATTGTTATTCTGCAATTTCTTTTGCTGCAAATATGGGCCAGTATTCCATTCTAACATGAGTGAAAGGCATTGTTTCAGCTGCTTGTTCACCACCTGCCACTTGAAAGGAAAACATTTGAGCGGAATTAGGAACGTATACTTTTCTGAGCCTTGTCTTTTAAGGGTGGGAGGGTAATAATTTCCTATTGGAATGTACACTCCAGCCTCACAGGGTTATTTGTAAGAACTGCATCACTTTCTGTTATGATCATCCTCATTCCAGCGGCACTTGTGCATTCAATACATGGTTTCTGGTTATGATGTTGTAAGGGTGGAATGATTGCATCTATTCACCTTTCATTTGTGTGTTGATGTGGCATTTATACTAAGTAGGAGTAATTTTTTTTTCTGATTTTTTTTTCTTGTGTCACCAGTGCACCTATTCCATTCTTCCATCGCTGTGCTCCTGTGAACATTTCCTGCTATGCCAAGTTTGCAGAGGCCCTGATCACCTTTGTCAGTGACAGTAGTGTCTTACACAGGCTGATTAGTGGAGTTATGACCAGCAAAGAGATTATAATGGGACTTTGCTTGTTATCACTAGGTAATTGTTTTTCTCATTACTAGCTTTTTCTTAGTATACTGCATTAGGAGATTGTTAACACCCTCTAACCACAATATGAGCAAAAACCACATATAATAGCAACAATCCCTTACAAAATTATTCAGAATGTTTTTTTTAAAATTTTATTTGAGAGCTGGGTAACTTATTCAGAAGTAATATACATATGCATTCCTGTTTTTATTTCTCTTCCACTGATTATGAAGTAGAGGATGTGTGGCTGTTAATTAGCCAACATTAGTTTTGATATAGTTAAGAGACCATCGCCTTTTTCCTAATTTTTGTTACAGAATTCCCCTTTCCCATTTGTAATAGTCATCTTCTACCAATCCGAGTCCAAATAAGCCCTTTCCAAATGAAAAGGACAAGGTGAGAAATGCACAACAGTACACTTCTGTTGGACGTAGGGGATTTAGTTTGTTTCATTTAACATACTTGTGCAAGGCTATGAGAGCTTTCAGAACAAAACCAAGAAAATTAGGTGCCCATTTGTTGTATCGTATGTTACTGCTTCTTCCGCTTCCTCCAAAATTAAAAACTTTGGGTCTTTGAAAATCTCAGCCTTGTCTGAAGAGCTGAAAATTCCCAACAGTATAGAGGTGCTGAATTTTTCCTGTAGTTGCAGGATGCCTCTAGTCTATACAGTGACACTTTGTGCTAGACTGAAGTGCTCTTTTAACAAAGTCATCTTGTTTAAGGTGGAATGTTGTGTGCCTACACAAATTGCTGTCCTAGTGAGTCTATTTTACTCGTACGAAGTATAAAATCTGAAATCCTAAAATGGGAGAATCAAGATATTAGCCATGCATATGAGCAGTCTATCATTTAGAAAGAAACACTGCAAAGCTGTATCAGATATAGAAGTCCTTTGTTTTCAGTTTGCTTTTGTGGTTAAAGAAAAAAAGTGGGTGAGAAAGGGAAAAAGAAACAAAAAAGAAAAGTGGATGCTAGATACCATTAAATACCACACCCCCCACACAAAAGACCAGTGTGTATGTTTTCAACTGTAACTGGAAAGCTGTTTTTACATCTTGACAGCTTCCGTATTTGATAATAATGGTAGAAAACTGTTTGGAATCTGAAAGCTGGTGGCTGATTAGCAGTGCTAGTGTCCAGTTTGAGTCAGATGTTAGTGCAGAATTTACATACAGTTAATTTAAAAAATAGTTTTCATAATTTCATAGTTAAGTAGAAATTATTTATTTTAAAACAGTGGGTTAGACTGTCATTCAGAAAGCTGGGTTCCAGTGGCTTTCATGTAACTACTGAACAGAAACATGTATATGTTAAAATATGAGTATACACTTGCACACACCACTCACTTAACCTTAGTTGGCTGTACAGTTTTTTACTAATGACTGGGATGACACTTTGGAATACACAGACATCATATTAACTGCACTTGTTTGACATGTGTATTTGAGTGCAGACTCTGCTCTGGTCCTCAGGAGGTGTGCTCATGTTACCAGACTCAAAGTACTATCATGTCTTGCTGTCTGTTTGGTCATTGTCTAAGTACATCTCTGTCTGTGTGCATGCATTATGTCTTGTATATAATCTATCGTGTGAATGTATTTATGCTCTCTTTGTTTTAATCAACAGTATCAAAGCAGAAGTTGTAGAGGTGCCTAACTTTCTTAACTATCTATTCAGTGAGTTTGGAAGCCTTGAAAAAGGAATCTTTCTGTAAAAATTCTGTTGGAAGGCAGTTATCTTAGTGCAGTGAGAAAATTAGGACGACTATTTCTACTTGAAGTAATTAGTGTACTTATTTTATTTCTTCTTTTGCAGTGTTGTCCATGATTTTGATGGTTATAATAAGGTACATTTCAAGAGTCCTTGTCTGGATTTTAACAATTCTTGTCGTTCTGGGATCACTTGGTAAGTCTTGTGTGTCTCCCAGTTTGAATGCCCAGTTCTAATCATCGTGCTCCATGTCCTCAGTCTAGCTACATCCCACACAGATCTTGGACTGTGCATTTCCCTTTAGCCTTTTTTTTGGAGTCTCTTTCAAGATGCACATCAAAAATGCCACCTTTGTAATTGCAGTTCTCTCCCGGAGAGTACATTGCTCCTTGGATATTTGCACACCCTGCTTGGCAGGCAAGCTTCATGTCAGCCTAGCTCACTAGAGCCCACAGGTGTCAGTGCAGGAGATTCCTCACTTGTAATGCAACCCTAAATATTGCCTGCTTCTTAACCTGCCTTCCAAACAGGTCAGCAAGGCAGCTAGCACGGGTGTGTCTGATGGCACACCCATGCCATGGGTGGTGCATGAAGAAATCACAGGGCAACTATTGTTTATGCAGTTGGGTATGTTTACAACCCTGACATATTCATAAGCCTCTTCAGTTCTTTGAGTAGCTCTTTAAGACCTGTTCTTGAAGAACGGAAGTAAAAGTGCTTGTCTAGCAATTCTAATCAAATCCTTGTATTTCCACATGACTCGGGAAGACCTGCATGACCTAGGTCATATGTGAAATGCAACCAGCCATGCTATCTTGGAAATGACCAAAGGTTGTCTCTTCCTAAATTATGCAGCTTGTGTGAAAATAGCCTTATTTTATCACATTAACTTTTAAATTTGTAAAACTAAAGTTTTCTACACTTGTTACTGAGCAGCTAAGCCAGAATGTCTGGGCAGATGACTGTAGGGAAGAAACAAAAATAGAATAATCATATTAGGAAGCACTAGTGTTTTAATTCTTGCTATTCATGACTGCGAGGGATGGAAAAAATCAGCAGACCATCTATATTTTTTCAGGATCACTTTGTTTCCTGCTTAATGGTCTCACAATCTATGAGCAGATAAAAGGGAAGAAATAGATTTTTTTTTAAATTAATATTCTCTTTAGAAGCCGAGCAACCATGTTGAGCAAAAGAGTTGAACGACTTGACTTACTGGCATCTGTTACTATTTTCTAAACAGTTTCATCCATTACATAGACTGAATAAAAACCTGTCATTTGTGACATGTACTGCTTATTCTGTCTTCACTGTTTGTTTAGGAGATGTCAGAAGAGCATTCTTCATTTTAGACCTGAACAGAGTACCTTAGCAAAAACATGTGATCACAGAATCACAGAATGGGTAAGGTTGGGATGGACCACAGAGGCTCATCTTGTCCAGCCTCCCTACTAAGCTTATGCATTTGTCCTGGACAGCATTTGATTCAGAAATACCTACAGAAACAGAGAAGCACACTCAAAAAAGAAATGTGTCAGAGAGGAGATGTTATCTCCCTGAGGGGCTGGAGACCTGTGTTTAAGAAAAGTTCTGCCTTGGAAAGGCAGCTAGAATAGGGAATGATATCCTGGCCAAAAGGCTAGGATTTCATAACAGGGGTGAGAACATAGTACCTCACATTGTATTTGCCTGCTGTGCCTTTTATTGATGTTTTTCCCAGTGTCCGAGACATTGTCTGAAGCAAGCATAGCTACATATCATTAAGGTACTGTTTCCAGCATCAGGCTGATCCTTCTTGTTTCAATTAATGTTCCCAGGAACTATAGACTCCTTGTTTTGTTGTTCTTGTTATTTCACATCCTAATCCAAAGGTCCCTCTCTGTTCCCCCTCCTAAATTCTCACTCATGGCATTATTATACACATATATACATCCATACATACAACCTACCACATAACTCTTTATTCTTCCTTTTGTTCCTCTATTACCTGTCTGACGGGAGCTGTGCTCTTCATTGTTAGTCTCCCCTTGAACTAGTCCTTTCATGCAGTTCACCCTAAAACCCAGAGTCAAGGTTCTCCAAAGGCTCCTTGCAAGGCTTGTAGTGGTGTGAGACTGTGAAGAGTACATTCACTTGAGAAGAGGGCAACGGAGGAGAACTAAGCACTTCTCCTTCCTCTCAAGTTCCTGGTGGGTTGAACATCAGTGCTCTTGAGTATTCTGTACCAGACTAGACTTAAAAGGAAAGAACTGTTTCATTTCTCTGTGACTAGGTAGTATGACTGTGTCACACAGAAGAGGTATCATTCATTTATCCTTTTTGTTTTCTCACTAAAATATAGGTGGTACAGGAGTCCTGTGGTGGCTCTATGCTAAACAACGAATATCTGCCAGTGGTCTTGAGACTCAAATAGCTAAAGACAATCTTCAGGCTCTCTTGATCTATGCCATTGCTGCTACAGTCTTCACGGTATGCTTTGCTAATGACTGTATTATTTTCTTGTTCTGTCTTCCTGGTGGTCTCTATTTTTTTATTCAGGTGAAAAGGTTGTATTGCACACGTTTTCAAAAAGTTTATTTCTGCCACAATTTCTGTTGAAGTGATTTTCTTTTATTATGTTATTTTATTTTTTTAACTTTTGGGAACTGTTCTGTAATACCTGATTATGAGTCAGGAGAGACTTTCTAACCCTGCAGCTACTTTCATCTACTGTAAAATGTCCACAGAAATTTCCAAGAATAGGTACAATATTGGACTGCCGATACAAAGAGATTTTTCTTAGGTTCTTAGTTCAGAGGTACTTAGTAATTTTAGCATGTTTAAAAGTCCTTAGAACATTCCTACTTCAGAAAGAAGTTGTTCTCAAATCATTGTGAACTGAAATACTAACACTGATTATCGAACTAATTTATCTTCTTCGGGCCTTGCTGTTCATTTCAGAGTCACTGACTTTGCTACCAAAGACTGACTATGTTTGACTAACTTCACAGGAATTGTAGAGACTCCCTGTTTTGTTCCTCTTGTTGTTTCACATTCTAATCCAGAAGCTCCTCTTTGTTCCCCCTCCTAAGTTCTTGCTTCTTGCATTATTATACACATATGCATACATCTTATAAGACCACCACATCATGATCATATATAAATTTTAAATTCTATTTTCTGTTAAAACTTTCTGATGTCACTGGTTTGTAAAACATCATTGAGGATAGAACCTGATCTAATCTCATTAGCCTGAGGCTGGTGGTGATTCCAAATACATAATGATGAGATTGGAATTCCCCAAAAGTATAATTTGGCAAATGATTTATCAGCAGAAGAATCTGATAGAGGTTTTACATTTTGATCTTGTGATTTATGGATAGAGCGTGTGTTAATTTAGTGTGTTTGAATATCTTAGTTGTGCAAAAGAATAGCTTAATTCTGTTTCAGTTTCACTCTAAAATGTGACTTGGAAACTTCTCCCTCTAGGTTATCTTGTTCTTGATCATGTTAATTATGCGCAAAAGAGTAGCTCTAACCATTGCCTTGTTCCACGTGGCCGGCAAGGTCTTCATCCACCTGCCACTGCTAGTCTTCCAGCCATTTTGGACATTCTTTGTGCTTATCCTCTTCTGGACATACTGGATCACAGTTCTGCTTTTTCTTGGTACTACAGGTAAGCAGTTGTCACTTATTTTAAATAAATTTCACTTCATTTTTCTATGATTTCAAACAGAGTTGGCTAAAAAGCATGTGGGAACCTCTAGGAAAAAGGCCCACTTATTGTGCTTCTGTTCCTGTCTGCATCACTGGATTCAGAACACTTTTTTCAAGAAAGTTATTGTGCATTTGAGCCTGCATTCCTGGCATGGAACTTTGTGTGTCGGGCCAGCTTTTTGATTTGATGCAAGTTGGCTTGCTGCAAACTGTGATGCTCTTAATACAAGTGCTATAGCAATTTTTCGAATAATTGCCTATAATTTTACACGTACAGGTTAAAGACAGCATAATCTTGGAGTTTATTTCACCAAGTATTGTATTGTAGCCAGTAGTCACGCAGATACAGGACATAGTAATGGAAGGGCCATTGCACACAATTACTCTCTCCCACAATGTAAATATAGTGGAATTAGTTTTCAGTTGTTTGTAACTTAGGTGTCCAGTATTATTCCAGAATTATTAGGGAGATTTTTCTGCTGTTTGTACACTGTATTCTGAGAGCAGCCAGGGTAGTCTTAATTCCTGCCTGCTGTTAATTGCATAGAAGGTGAAAGTTTTGTTTGTATTGACAAGAGCTGCTAGAATTAGAAGCTCTGACAAGAGCTTCTAGAATTAGTCAATCCTATAGGTCCCAGCCTTAGTTACTTCAGCAAAGAAACATAGCAGATCCTTTTTAAAATGGGAGATGTCTGTGTTATTTTCCAGTACATTGTAGGCAACAGAGACTGTCATTCATCATTAAATATCTTAAAATTTTGAAATGTGTTGTTTACTGCTGATCCAAAAGTAGCAGTGTTTCAGGTCACAAAACTATTTCACAATAATACAAGATAAGTATTTTTCATATCCTGAGTTCTTAGCAAGGGTTGGAGGCAATAGAATTCATGTGCTCTTGTTCTCATTATTGTTGAAATTTTTAGCTTTCATTGTATGCTGTGCTATGTGCAGAAAATGGTCTTCACTGAAAGTCTCTGCTCTGTGCTTCACTTTCTGAGTCAGACCACTTTACAGGCACTAAATTTGTAGCACAATGTAGTCTGATATTATATTTTACTGACAGAACCCTTCAACTGGCCTTGACTCTGCAAAAACTATTTTATCTTTTTAGCTTGTATGCACTCAGTATCATCACTGTTATCAGTAAAACAAAATGTTTGTGCAAATAAGGCCAAATCCTTGTTCACTAAAACCAGAATTATTTCAATAGTTCAATTTATTCACAAGAAAACCTTAATTTTATATGTAAGTATTAAAATTTAACTAAGAATGTGGATAATGTGTTGTCAGTGCTAAGTCAAAACAATTGTTTTCAAGGTAAGCATTCTATACACACAAAATTACTTGCAGTGTTTTTCTGAATCTCATCAGCTGTTCATGTAACTGTTGTATAAGATGAAACCTCTTATGTGGGTTAACACATCAAGATAGAGTTTATCCTAGGAGTGTTCTGACATGCTGTCAGTCTCTGTACATGATATTGCTATTCACATTAGACAAAAAGTCAGTGAATTTCTGAATATATGAAATAACATCTTTAGAATCTCTAAAGCTGTTCCATATATCTGTTAACAGCTTTAGAGCTACAAATATTGTTGAAATACTTGCACAAAAGCTTACCATAAGGAAAACAAAAGTAATTGTTAGTGTTCACGTCTAGATGTAAGGGGCTGATATTGAGTCTTGCTGTGTGAATAATACTGATAAAACAGCAAACTCAAATTAAGAATGACTGAAGTAGGCTTCCATTATGTTTAACTATAAGAATTTTTGCTATGGGAGGTGGTTAGTTGAGGAAAATTTTTTTAGTGTTTTTGTTTTTTTAAATACCATTTTACTGATTGTCTCAAAAGCAGTATCCTTCTTAAGAACGATCTTCCTAAACATGACATTTAAAACCATGAGTAGAAACTAGAGGAGTTCTGCTGTAACTGTTATGAACTGCTAATACCGTATGCTTCCTTCTTTATGAGTTGATATAAGCACCATTTTCTTTTTTACACTCATTTATTTCTAGGTAGTCCTGTCCCAAATGAAGAAGGATTTATTGAATTTCAGATGGCAGGTCCTTTGAAATACATGTGGTGGTACCACGTAGTGGGACTCGTCTGGATCAGCGAGTTTATCCTGGCCTGTCAGCAGATGACAGTAGCAGGGGCTGTTGTGACATACTATTTTACAAGGTAAGGACTTAACTAACTTAGATAGCTCTATCATGAGTAGCCTAGAGATGGACTTAGCACAAATAATGAGGGATAGAGGTTTTGGCGAAAATACTTGCTTCCATTGTGAAAGCTGGGGAGCAGTTAAATTGTCTTGACTCTTTTTAAATCACGTGAAGTCCTAAAATACCTGTTTTGCCAATTATAGATGGTGTTCTTGACATTTAAGACTTGATGTCTAATTTGCCTTGTAACCTGTGCACACTGTACAGGCATGGATGGTTGTTTACAAAGCAGGATGCACCTGGAAGGTCATCTGTTTTGCTAATAATTAATGCTGATAAGCTCTGTAGAGGTTAAAAATATATTGAAAGCAATTGATTATTATTTTAATTACAAAACAGTGCCCTTTAAATTATTTACAGTGCTTCACTAATCTTCATTAATCTTTCTTTCACAGGATTACTGAAGGTCTTATAAGATTCATCATTTGCATATAGATTCTGACAAGATCATATACAAATAGAAATTTATATAAAATATTAAAGTTTCATATTTCATTGCTTTATTTGTGAACTAAACTGTGTATCAGATTTTTGAATAATGTATGCAGATATTTTTCAAGTGCGTGATTCACATCAGAAATGTTTAATTGGTTTGTCTTTTTAATTGAGGCTGTTATCTGAACTACATTTGACTCCTTTTCTGCCCTAGTCTTTAAAACAATATCAAAAGCAAGGAATCAATTTACTGTGCTGTCAGAAATGTTGTTATTTTATTAATGATGAAGTCCTCCAGTATACCAATGAAATACATCTATAAAGTTATTACAAGATGTTACAGGGATGTAATCTTGTGAATAATTAAACTATACTGAGTAAAGAATGAGGAAAATACAGAGGAAAGATAATAACTCTGCGTTGAAATAGATTGCTTAGCAACATGTATGCTTCATCTGTAAGTTTATGTATTTTCTATCACCCAAGGGTGAATGACTTTTATTTTATGCATACCCTATAACTCCATAACAGCAATTTTATTTTAAATTAGTAAATACTCATTTCTCTCTACTGTTATCTTCTTTTTGCATTTTAAGGTACAATCATGATTTGAAAAGTGACTTGTAAAAATGGAAAAGGCATTAATTTGCACTTACTCATTATTTTGCATATGAGCAGCTTCCCAAATCAAATAAGATGAGGTTATCCATGGAGAAATGTTTTATGTATGTTCACTGCTCATTCACCTTAGCCAGATGGATTCCTTCAACTCAGGCAATAACAGGCCTCAAAGTGTCCTGCATTACAGACTCTGCCCTGAAAATGCAGAAGTTTACCTGAGACTTTTTACCTGAAAACAAGGAAGTGTTTGTGTTGCCTGGGCATAAGATTCAAGCCATTAATGTGTTTGTGCCCAACAGGGAGTAAAATTTGTCTTCCCCTAAAAGTTAATTGAAAGAAAATACAGGGTAAACCTAATTTAATAATTAACATCTCCAGGTTACGTTATGCAGATATTCATTTCATGAAATGAAGAATCTACTTTTATTATCTTTTCTGAATGAAATTCTCATCTCTCTCAAGCTGGCAAGATATTTTATTTTTTGAATGCTAGCACATGTTTCTTAATATGCTTATTATCATGCTCATATTTCTAATAAGGAAGAGCCATTCTTTAAATGGTTAATAGTGCTATTCTTTGCGAGAGAAGTAGAAGTGGCTTCCTTGGTAGGAAAGAAAAATCGCTTCAAACCGTGAAAGTGAGTACTCATCTGAGAAATTAAAAATATCCTAGCTACATTGCATTAAATAACTTGTTTTAAGGCTCAACACTTGGTACCTTGAGGACATAATAGCTAAATCAGAAATGAAAAAAATCTGAGAAAATACTTTACCTGATCAATTAGTAATATCCTCTCCAAAGTCTACACAAGATCTCCAACAGAACAGGAGAGAAGGAGAAGGCACGTTTATCAGTAGTCTGACTGAAAAAGTATTAACACTATTTCTCACTTTTTTGGAAGGTTTTGAATTGCACACCATCAGACGTAACTTTATAGGGACTGCTAGTTGTTAACAGTGGTAATGCAGCCAACTGCTAGTAACACTACCTTTCGCTAATGAGTGTTTTCAGTTGCCCAAAGAATCACTGGCAAAGATATTGGAAAAAGCAGGTTTAGTATAAAAGTGAAAGTGTGACAAAGTTCGTTGACAAGATTCACTACTAACTTAGTAGATGGTTAAAGCACACAGAGGAAGAAGTAGGACTAAAATCTAAAATCAGTCAATCTAAAACTAAAATCAACATAAAATTATTTATGTGGAGGCTGGGGATGGAAAAAGACTAAGGATGAGAAAGGATAAGGATAAAAAGGAATGAGGGAGACCCTCCCATTGAGTCACAAGGTTAACAGTGGACTGTCTTGCCACTCTTAAACCCAAGCTTGACCAACAGTTTAGGCCTAAAGGTTTTAACAGTGCTTAAACTTAACATCACTTAATCAACAGCCTAATTTAATCAATTCAAGAAAAGAGTCTACAGAATTTACTCTTAAGCACAACAGCAACTGAGTTATAGGCCTGACTTACTTCCCAGCCTAACGTTCATAGTACATTTGCGGTAGCATATTCACACTCACTCATGTACATACAAGGTATAGACCTGTAAAAACTCCTCTAAAGTTCAGTGAAGTGCTCACATCAGATGCCTTTAAACCTTTTCAAGGGGCAAAGGGTTGAGGCTTGAGCAGTGGGGTGTGAACCCAGGCTCTGTTGACGGCATGTGATATTGGTCCTCTGAGTACCACAAACGTGAAAGTTCGCTGGCTCTGAGAGGCTCCACTCTGAGAGAGGTACTGGTCAGAGCCCACTGGGATCCAGGACTTTATAGGGTTGCAAGAGCATTGTCTTTTAGTCATAGTAACTTTCCATCCTGGCCATAGTTCAGGTCTGTAACTTTCTTTAAAAGTTCAATAACATAAATGTTGTTCCACTTAGGTTGTTATTCAGGCACAAAGAATAAGTTTACAAGGCTGTTTGTTAAAAAACAGGAGCTTGTTAGGGCAAGTTCCTGGGAGCAGACTGTGTGTCAGATAAGCTCAAGGAGCTGACCCCAGGTGTTCCTTGTCAAGACTGAGGCCTAACAAACATTTCTGAGATCTTGTGGCCCAAGGGGGGAAGGGAGAAAGGGGATGCACCACCACACTACCCGTATGACATACTGATTCCTTATCCTAGGAATATGATAACTTCTGCATTAGAGACAAATCTGTGAGTTACACAGATTGTCAGAGTGGAGTGAACAATATACCTTGAAAGCTAGTATGAGGATAATATATTTTGCACATTATTTTATTGAGAATTTGTAGCATTTCTAGGTGATATCACATACATACTGATCATTCTACTCCATTTTTTTTCTCTTTTCAACAGGGAGAAAAGAAATCTGCCATTTACTCCTATTCTGGCATCCGTTAATCGCCTTGTTTGTTACCACCTAGGAACAGTAGCAAAGGGGTCTTTCATTATCACACTAGTGAAGATACCACGAATGATTCTTATGTATATTCACACACAACTCAAAGGAAAAGTAAGAGAAATAGAATCCATTTTCTTGCTGAAACTCAAGGCGTGACATGTTTACCTGTTTATTTTATCAGTGTGGGAGGTTGGAAGGCTTGTTTTGGAATAGATCAGTTGTAAGGAAGAAATTCTTCACTATGAGGGTGGTGAGGCACTAGAACAGGTTACCCAGAGAAGTTGTGGATACCCCATCGCTAGAAATGTTCTGGGTCATGTTAGATGAGGCTTTGAGCAACCTGGTCTAGTGGAAGGTGTCCCTGCCTGTGGTGTAGGGACTCCCTTCAAACCCAAACCATCCTATGGTTCTGTGAATATTTAGACTTTACAGGACCATGGGGCTGATACTGATTGCTTAAGTTAGCAGGCTGAGTATTGGTTACTGAAACACAAGGGAATATTGTTTTCTTAAAAACTCTTTATCTATGTTTTCCCACATTCTGTGCTTTTCTAGGAAAATGCTTGTGCTCGCTGTATGCTGAAAGCCTGCATCTGCTGCCTTTGGTGTCTAGAAAAGTGCCTGACATACTTAAATCAGGTAAGATTTTCACCATTTAAGTTTTATGTAAGGCCTGATGATAGTATATATATTCCCAGTGTGCAGTCTGATGCCGACACATAATGTATTGTACTTTGGAACTGAACTTGAATGATAGTACTTCAGTCTAGTCTCCATTACTGAAATTACACTGCAAATCACTACATTGACCTTTTTAGTGTAAACAAAGACTAAAAAATAGCGAATAGTCATCTTTGTGAACATGGTATCTCAACTTGATAACAATGTGTTTAGTGGTTGGAGATGTTCCCTCTTATGTTTACTCGGTCGAACTATATCTGAGTTTCAAAATATGTTTGCTATTGAAAGAGAATGAAGGTTTTCTAGGTGTAATATTTAAGATTCCCACAATGCAAAAACTCTACAAAACATCAAATTGTCATCATCATCAACAAAGTGCAAAAACAGGTGCAAATTGCAACACACTGTCTGGTCAGACCCCTGGTAAATGTGGGTTTATTGGCGTGTAGTTCCACCTCTTACATATATATATAAACATCTTGCTAATATTTCTTTCCCTGTTGTTAATTTTTTTTTGCTTGTAGAAAATAAAATCATAAGAAAGAATTTTAAAACCCCCGATGTAATCCTTGAAAAGTGTCCTGCCTAACCTTGAATGCAGTCTAGTTAAGTATCTAGAAATTATCTTGGTTGACTTGTATGACACTCAAACTCTTTTATATTTCAGATATTTTTTCCAAACTATTTAATTTCTGTAGCTATGCTACTTTTCACCTCCTCCTGCAGAGAAATTGCAAATTCTGTTTAATGAGTTTTTTCAAAAAAACTTGTTAATGCATAAATTATGAGCAAGGAAGGAGAAGAATAGTAATTCTTTACCTCATATAATCTTCTGTCAGCTGGTTCATATTGCTTGATTCAACAACTCTCAAGGGAATTTTGTTCATTAAAATCATATGATAAATGTGACTTACTCAGAAGCTGTTATCTTCCCCCTCACCTTCCCCACCCTCCATCTGAAATACCTGATCGTTCTGTGAATAAATCTTCAATCTCTTTTTCCCAGAATGCATACACAGCCACAGCTATCAACAGCACCAATTTCTGCACCTCAGCAAAGGATGCTTTTGTTATCCTAGTGGAAAATGCTTTGCGAGTGGCTGCCATAAACACAGTTGGGGATTTTATGCTGTTTCTAGGAAAGGTATGTCTGCTGCATACATTTGTTACAGACCTATATAGAAGCAATCTTGCTTTAGCAATGGCTTGAACCCTAATACAGAATGCCTTAAAAATCCTGTTTCTCAGTGTGCACTTAATCACATCTAGCTGCATCATATTAGGAAGGGACTGTCCAGGATAGGGAGCATAAACAGATAATCCACTTACCTTTAGTAAAAGTGTCTAGAGTGGAATAGCTGAAGATAATGACACCTTTTGCATGATTTTTTAGGGAGTCAAGAGAAAAGTGATTAGAAGTTCTAAGGTTTTGATTTTGTGGTTAAAACATAGATTTGCAAGGAAAGGAAGCTTTTCTTTTAAATTCTGTTTAGTAAGGACTCTTCAAGTTTATGTTGAAAATTTGACACATTATTGATCACCTTTTATGACAAAATTTGACTGGAAGAGAGTACAGAAGCCTGCTATGAGGAACTGCCACTTCAAGCAACTAAGTTAGTTCTACTCTGAGAATTAAAAGGAGACTAGAATAATTTCTGTGGTCAGTCAGCTTTTTGGCCTCCAACCGATGGAGATATACTTTATGGAAACGTAATTCAGTGAATTATTTCTATCCTTTGAAGTGCCAATATATCCTTCTGTGCCATAATTTACTAAAACGATTAATACCAATCTACTTAAATCACCTATGCCTAAGCATTTGAACACTGCTTGGACTGATCTGTATTCCTTACTGCATTCCTCTGCTCTTAAATCAGAGTACAGTGGGCTGAACTTTGAATCCAGTAATTAAGTCAGTAAGATGTGAGAAGGAATAAACACATAAGGGAGACAAAGGTGCTTGGGAGAACATGAAATTACATAACAAAGTTTTACTGAGGAATCTGAAAAGTGTTAGGAAATACCCCCCTGAAAAGATGTCTTGGATTATTAGAAAAATGTACAGGGGACAGAAACATTAAAATGAACAGTATCAGCTAAAACAATAGTAATCAGCTAAAACAATGCTACACTGCCAGCATCACATCTACCAGTCCAATGTTGTATTTTCATAGAAGCTAACCTATTTTACAATTTTGTGTTTAGTTGCAGTTCATAATAATACATTCAGAAATGTTCAAAAGGTTAAGTGGCCACACCAATTTTTTGGTTTTGCCAAAACCAGACTGGTACCTGCTGAAATATCTATTAGGGCCTCACACATAGTGTAGTTCTGTACAGATTATTACATGAAGTGCCTCACATGAATTCTGATCTACTTTCTCCTGTATGGAGAGGAGATAGCAATTAGACAAGCTTGGAAGTTGTTTTCACTAGCAAAATGAGAAACATACCATCCTCCAAAGACCTAACTTCTCCCTCCACCCCAAACACAAAAACCCAACAGCATGTCAGTTGATGGGTTGCATCAGGATGTGGGGTTTTTATACTTGCTAAGATAAAGTTCTTTTTTACAGAAATGTTGTATAACACTAGAACTATGACAGCAGAATATTGTAATTTGCTCTGAAAAATACTGTTTGTGTTGAAGGATGTATAACAATTGATTTGCCCCTGCTGCAAAATGGATTAAATGTCATTTACCCTCAGGGACATGGGGAATCCAGGAGGTAAAGATGTTGCTGCCATTAGCATCTGTAACATCTAGTTCTAACCCTGGCAGACCAAAAAGCATATTGGCTTAAAAAAGATAAACCAAACCAAAAATACCAAAAGGCTTTTGCCATTAGAATTCTCTACTATTTTCTTTTTCAGGTCCTGATTGTTTGCAGCACAGGTTTGGCCGGCATTATGTTGCTGAATTACCAACGAGATTACACCATCTGGGTGCTGCCACTCATCATTGTCTGCCTCTTTGCATTCCTGGTTGCTCACTGCTTCCTTTCCATTTATGAAATGGTTGTTGATGTCCTTTTCTTATGTTTTGCCATCGATACAAAATACAATGATGGGAGCCCTGGGAGGGAATTCTACATGGATAAAGTTCTCATGGTAAGTTTCCCCTTGTTCTCAAAGTCTAAGGATCTGGTTCCATAAAATAAGTATTTTGACAGTGGAATGAATGCACTAGCTGAGTTCAATATGGGGGTTTTTTGGTTGGATTGTTTTTTTTTTTACCTTGCCATCTTGTTCATGGCTTGGTCAGGGAACAGTGTCATCTGATGGGCATCAAATAAGTAATGATGCTTCCTTCCCTTGGCATTGGCTTCTGTTTGCTGGCTGTTAGATGACCAGTAATCTTGCAGAATCATACTCCTGGGTATCATGTCTTGTAAATGACACAGTACAGAATAGAAAGAAGCAAAAGGGGGGGAAGGCTTAGTTTTTGTACTTCCTAAGAAGGACCTCTCTTTGGATGGTAGAGAGAAAAAATACCAATGTATTCTACCTCACACATAGATAGTGACCACAGTGGAGTTTGCATATAAACATCAACCAGAATTTGACTCTGTCTGTCACTCATAGAAACACCAGGCTTTATATTCCATCCTGGTGCCTACATGTTTTGTCAAGGCCTTTTGCAAGGCATATTCAGTAGTGTTGTCATTTTTGTTCCATGTTATTCCTTGTTCACTCTAGCTGGAAACCAAGATGTAAAAATTCTGCTTCTCAAGCGCTTCACTTTGTTGTTGAGTAGGAAATTTCTTGACGGTGTTTTTAAGTGGCAACTGTAGAATATGTCTCTGTAAAATCTACCCCCATGTGTAGGCTAGAGGAAGATTCTCATGATTTCTTAGCATAATTTTTTTTTAAATTATTGTGGGAAAACCATGCAAAGAATTTTGTGCTAATTTTGTTGTAAATCCCTATGGAATCTAGAGTATATAATAAATAAAGTGGTAGCTGATGAGTTGCTTTTTAACAGAGAGTAAGCGTAAAATGCAGCATACTCTCTCAGAAGAAAGCACCGATAAACCATAAAAGCATTGTGGATTTCTTTAGTCAGCAGTCAATATCACAAAACCTCAGCAGCTATTTGCTGAAATTTGCTGCAGAATTCTTGCCTTTAACAGGAAAATATTGCAAAAAATTGAATTAGCACCTTTTCTAATCTTCTTGACTAGGAGATTGTTGTTTTGTGAAAAGTTTAAGAGGTTGAATTGAGGAAAGTTAGGGAAATCAGCCAGATCTTGCAAGTAATTCTCTCCAAATCCTTCTGTTTAATGGAGTTCTAACATTACACACAATTCAAAGGATACAAGGTAATAAATAGCATTCTGGTTTGTTTGGTTTTTTGTTGTTGTGATTTGGGTGTTTGGTCTTGGTTTGGTTTGGTTTTGGATTTGGATTTTTTTTTTTTTGAAAACCAGCCTTTTACCTTCTTTCCCTGTTAAAGAGAGCATTGCATGGTAAATGTGAAAGCTGTAAGAGCACACAAGGCAAATACCTGTCTGGCTTCCAGCATTAAATGCAGGAGACCTTTTGTGGCTATTTGCCAGCCTTTTTAGATACTTTGTGGTCAAGTCTGAGCAAGAGAAGTGGGAGATGCAAATTTTCTTGATATTTTGACTAGCTACATCTTGAACTTCTGTTTTGAGTTTTGGTGTTTGGGGTCTGCTCTATGAAAGCACTTGTCATTTCATTACTGTTTTTCAGGAGTTTGTGGAGAATAGTAGGAAATCTATGAAAGAAGCTGGCCGGGGAGGTGGAGCTGAGGGCAGAGAGCTGAAACCAATGGTAGGTGCAGATGAGGAGGTGGCGATCCTCCAAGAGTTTCACTTTTACTTCTTCTCCCTCTTTGTCTTTACTGACTGCACTTCTTCAGGAGAAATTTTTGTTCTCTGTATCACTCAAGATGTTCTGCTTTTTCTGTTTGTGAGCTTGCCTATCACCTGGATGGCAGAGTTTTTGTCACAGCTGAGACCATCTCCTGTAAAAGTAAGATGAAAGGAACTGTCTCATATGAAACAAATGCAGTATCATTTCATTGGGATTAGTGGTGCATGCTATGTGGTATATGCAGACAGCCCCAATTGCTGAATAGTCTAAAAATAAGATGGCTGTGAAATTCGTTGGGCTCTTCTCAGCCCTGAGATGAACAATTTTTGCTCATCTTACACTCACTGCAAAAGCCTGAAGTGAAGAACACTACTGAGTGCATCCATTGTTGCAAAGTAAGACCAGGCACTTGAAGCCCTCACCAAATTATCTTACACAATGTCAAGGAATTGGATACAGTGATTCCTTTCAACCTGCTCAAATGACATTTCTCCCAGTTGTTTGTTTTATTGCCAACTACTTATGTTGCTTGTCTCTTGTGTGCTCTTTCCATCTCACACTGTCAGATGCGCAGACAGTGAAAAACGCATCATTTATGCTTCTGCAGCCTGTGTTACTTATGGTGTGCCTGTTAGGAAGGCATTGCATGTCTGATTAGCCTGGAATAAGGAACACTATACATGGTACAGATAACAGATAGGAGGATAAGTTTGGAAGGTGGAGAACTGAGAGCATATAATGGAGAGCCAGGCTGGGCAAGGTATGATTTGTCATCGAACAATATGACTTTGTGAAATAGAATAGTTTTCCATCATTACTTTCTCAGAGCGTTCGGGGTCTTACTCATTTCTGTACCATGGGGGTAATTTTTTAACCAAATGGAATCTAAATAAGTGTATGCTAACAGAATAATTTCTTTTTTTCAACAATGTATGTCAAGCCATGTTGCATGAGCACTTTTTGACTAAGCTGGAATGGGTTCCTGCTATAGACTGGATAGATGTGTAGCTTTGCGTGTTTTGCTGTTTCATTGTGGCATACCAGTTTCTAGATTTGCTTATGCCCAGATGCTGCTGTGTGTATACATATAAAAAACTAATTCTATGCTCATTTACTGTTTTCTTCTGGGAGTAATTCTAGCCATTCAAGCAGATACTAATGTTGGGATTTTCAGAGTGATCTACATGCTGTAGAGGCAAATGTGCCATTAAAATGATTGAGAATTGGGTGTGCAAACTCTCTAGTCACATGCACAAAAATTTCAGTTCAAAATTTTATGTTAAACTCTAATTCAAATAATTGGTTTCCCTTAAGTGGTTTTACACCTATGCTGTTATCAGAGCTGGCACAGACCACTACTTATACTTTCGTACTTGACTGCCTAAAGCTTGGATGTTAGAAACTTTATCCACCCCCAGCCCTTGTAAAAGGGCAAACCAAGTACTTGCAAGTCAAGGGTGGTCTTATTCTTAGAGGAACTTGTTTCTAGGCACTTGAGCCTGGTACTGGCTGAAAGTCCTCATAGGACTGCTGGAGAAGGTGCTGAGCACTTGGAGCTCAGCATGGGAGTCACCTGCTGAATTCCTCCCAGTTCTGCTGCTCATGTGATTGTCTTGTTTGGAACGGTTCAGGCCTTGTTTTCTCAAGTGGTTTTCCATTCTTGGGGATTCAGCTCCAGTTGATTAGATTTTGAAATATTAGGATCTCACTTCCTGACAAGGATGAGACATAGCAGTTACCTCCATTAAATTTCTAATACCTTTCCCCAAAGCATTGATAGAGGCCTCAGTTATATCTTGAATAGGATTATTCATAAGTCTATTCTGTAACAGTAGTGCCCATAGTCCCAAAATTGCATGTCTGAAAATTAGATCAATATTACTTTTTTCTCTTCTCATAAAAACAGAGTCTTTACTGTTTTGCTTCAGTTTCCTTGACATGCAGATATTTCCTAGATATGACAGTTATTTCTAAAAGTGATATGCCCTAAATGCAGTTGTATTTAAAGTAGGTATTAATATCAGAGATGAGGAAATACTTAGGACCTTCTGTTCTTGTATCAGGGCACAAGAAAAACCCCCACCTTTTCACACTTCTTTATGGCTTCCGGTGACCCCTTTGACTCAGTTTCTCCTTGTCCTTTGGCATTTGTCTAAGACTGTACTATATGACTTTGTTTTCTAGGCCTCTGGAGCAAGTTCATCTTGAAACTAGCCAGCCATATTGGAACCCATTGACATTCCAAAACAATATATATATATACATATATACATACATATATATATATATATATAAATAAACAGCCAAAATCAGAGAAAAGGAACAGGGATTTAAAACTTTTTTTAATAATTATTTTTGTGAAACATGTACTCTTTTCATACGGGTGGCTTTTACAAGCAGCTTTATCATTGTTCCATATCTTAAATTATTCTTTGTGGTCATGGAAATGTTTATTCTTATCTGCTTGATATTTTAAAATCTGGAGGAGGTATCATTGTAAAAATAATCTGAAATCGTGACTGGGTTTAGAGACAGATTTCCCATGACACTGCTAATCTGCTGACAGTTTTACTTGTTTAATTTCTTTTACATTTGCATTAAATTTGGTACAGCTACATGTACAGAAAACCTTGAAATCAAGAAAAGTCTCAAATTTAGTTTTTCAAGAGGTGGTTTCAGTGAAAATTCATTTACTTCAAATGTGTTTGTAAGCAGTTATTTTACTTTATAGCCCTGGCAGGGCACAGTTTTGTTTACCAGTATCAGACATCACAATAACCAACTCCTCAGGTATTTAGGTGTGTGGGAGCCCTTGCATCTCCTAATAAACAGAACCTACAAAATGGGGACAGATAATTTTTATATGCAATTAACTTCCTACTTTACCCTACTTGCCCCTCATACCCATTGCCCTCTATCCTCCCCTTGAGTTCAGTAGCCTCCTTCACACTTCAGCAGTGTTCCTTTGAAGGGCATGGATTCTCCATACGGGCAATTGAAATAACAGATTGTTAAAGCTCAGTCTTAGCCATACTCATGATTAATTCATGACTAGATACAAAGATGCTGAGGATGGGAAGAGAAATGGACTGTACTACTGTACCTGAAAAAGTACTGTATGCTTCATTTCATCTAATACCAGAGAGCTCTGGGAGGTAGAAGGGATCATTCCTTGCCTGTTGTTTGATCTATATTTGTATGTACTGTAGTGGGTGGCTAAAGCAGGAAAGGGCAGAGAAACATTCCTTTGGAAATGTAGCTGCCAGGATAGCTATCTGAAGTTATTAAATAATGACAAGAGAACATGCTTTTTTATTATTATTATTAGATACATAAATTTCTTTTCAGTCTGGAAGCTCACCAGATATGAATGCTAATATTCAATTATTCAGCATAGTGTAATGGTAAATGCTTAAGTGTATTTGCTAAGAATTAATGATCTGTCTATGCTATATATTCCTTTTGTTACAATTTTTTTAAGAAAACTATTTTTGTTATTGTAAAGTTAATATTTCAGAGCAGAATTTTTAAACTTATTGCACTAAATACAAGCTGTCTACAAATAATGATGCCTCAATGGTTCAATCACTCCATTCAAGAAAATCTTTTGAAAGAGAAAGAGCCTTTCTACAGAAGCTTTGTGATGGAGTAGAGAGGTATGTCTAGGTAGAGACATGCACAACTCGTGTTGTCAAGGTTTAGTAAGTAAGCAGTTATCTGTGCTTCCTTTCAGATGATCAGACTTTAAAATTCCTGACGAAGGTTTAAAAAATTATGTAGTATCATGTAGCTAACTAGTGCTCTTATCTTTTGGCAATAGTAAAATATTTCACTTTTGCTTCCAGAAGTCATTTGATAACTAAAATTTGTTACATTTTCTTTCTGTAAGCCAATTAAAACAATTTACACTTTTCATATCACAGACCCGAAGCTATGTGAAAGGTATGAAAATACAGATACATTTAGAAAGGATAGCTGCTGGGAAGGCAGAGAGACAGAATTATGCAGTCCTGGAAGCACTTACACAGTCATTTAAGTGAACCATATCTGTTCACTCCACTAGCGTCAGGAGGGCTCTCTAAGTATGGAAGTTGTAACTTACACATCTGTGTGAATGCTGACTGGACTAGAGCTTCAACCTAGGGATTCAAACTGGAGCACTGGTAAGGCCTCTCAGTGCAAGTTAGAAGTCTGACTTGCCCAGAAGAAACACTGGAGCAGCCTTACATTTGTGGAGAGGAGACAGTCCTGCAGTACCAGTATCTAAGACAGCACTCAACACCAATGTTTGTGTAGATCAGTGGGGTTTAGCAACACAGATTTAAAAACTGGCTTAGATGAATCCTAGAAACTGGTTTTCAAGGCAAAAAGACTTATCAAGTACCCAGTTGCTTCCAGAGAAACTAGTTTTCATCTTGTTTGGAGGTTATTGGAGGTGCTTAATCAAAGAAGCCTTGTATTCTGCTCATTTTGATACAAAAATTCTGCCATGACTGGTTCCACAAGTTTGTGTTCTCTGCTCACTGGAAGTCCTGAGTGGGGACTTTTCTCTGTAATTGCAACTAGGACTGCAGTTGGTAACAAATTTTGTATTTTTCTATGACTGTGCACCATTTTTATAGCAGTTTATCCTGTCTTAAAAATAAATTTTATTGACATGGTGTTTGAAAGATATAGGCAACACTTTTCTATGGGTAGTTGTAATGTTTGAGTGAGAAATCTATATCATTACGAAGTTGTTAATAAAAACGTGTGCAGCATTCTTGAGTGTATATCCAGCATGCAGAGCTTTTCAGTCCTGCCAAAAAGGCATTCCATCCACATGCAGGATTTCCAGTGGCCCCTTAAAGCTTTTGAATGTCCTTTGAAGTTCATTTGCAACTAAACTACAAGCTGCTCTCTTCCACCTCTGTCTTGTGCGCGGAGATAAGCAGAAGACAGAATTATGAAGAGACAACTTTTCAGGACAAATTTAGGCTCTGCTTTGCTTTCCTAGTGGGGATAGTGGAGTGGGAGGACATATTGGCATGTAAATCCCATATATAAATTTTGGCAGTAGGGGCGCTGGGGTCTGCCAGCTGTGATGGATTAAATATTTTTTTGATTGTTGGTTATTAAAGCCAGTATATGGACTGCTTTGTGGGAAGCAGTCTAGACTAACTAGAGAGTGATGCTGCACTGAGAATAACAATGCAGCAGGAGCAGATGAGACAGCTGAAACAGAGAACTCATCTCCTTGGAAAGTCCATTGAATCAAGTAGTGCTCCAAGACTGGAGATTTAGGCTGGACAATTGGATTTAGAAACCATCAGTGGGATTACTGGTTCCCAGCATTTGGTTTCTGCATCATAGCCTCTGACCCACTAGGTTTCAAAGGAAAAAAACGTACCGTTCTTCAAATCGTTAAATTTTTTTCCACGTTATTTTACTCTCTCTTTTATTTGATCTGTGTCATCTTTATTGCTTCTTCCAGCCCTGGAGAATATTTTTTTTGTTGTTCTTTTGGTTTTCATTTCCATATTGCTCCCTGAGTACAGGAGTGCCAACTGGCAGTGTCAGCTCCTGTTTGTCCCTTGACCTTACCACATTCCGTTTCACCTTCCCAAGGCAATGATTGAGGATATCACCTGGACCGAATGGGAGGGGGAGTAGATGCTGAGCTAAAGTCCTGAGGTAGATTTTTGTGTGTGTGTGTGTTACTCCATCCCTGTGGTTAGAAGTGCAACCCATCACTTCTACACCTTTACTGCTGCTCCACAGCTAGACTTAAAACATAGTATGGCCAGCTTAGAATTGTATCTTCAGCCTTCCAGTAGATCCCAGCTGCCAAAAACAGGATGGGGTTTTAAATGTGGCCTTAGCTTGGCATAGTAACTGAAGGATTTTCTGCACGAGGAAAGTGTGTCCTAGAAGGGAGAACTAGCAGTGGAAAACACAGTTAAATGTTATGCTGGGTTGACCATGGCTGTCACAACAGCTGCTACTCTGTTCCTTGCCCAGTCCCTGCAGCAGGATGGGAGAGAACCGTGAAAGGACAAAAGCGTTGATATAAATGCAGTTCATTTAGCGAAGAAGGAAAAAAAAATAGCAAAGGCAATCACTTACCATCTCCGCCAGCAGACCAATGCCCAGCCAATCTCCAAGCAGTGGCTGCTTTCGAACCACACTCACCCCCTAGTTTTATTGCTGAGTATGACATTATATGGTGTGGAATATTTCTTCAGTCTGTTTAGGTCAGCTGTCCTGGCTGTGTGCCCTCTCATCCTTTTGCCCAACCCCAACCTATTGCTGGGGTGGTAGAGTGGGAAACAGAGAAGGCCTTGACCCTGTGCAAGCACTGCTCAGCAACAGGTAAAGCTTTGTGTTGTCAACATTGTTTTAGTTGCAGTTCTAAAACACAGCACCCTGCAGGTTGCTGTGAAGAAAATTAACTCCATCCAGCCTAACCCAGTACACAGGTCCACTTACCCAATAGTTAATCCAAGACTTGCTCCCTGTGTTTCTGTACAGCATCTTCTCAGGGTGGTTACTTCTTTCTGAAAGGGCTTTTTTTGCAGCAGGCGATTAGCCTGCTCCACAGTGCTCCCTTTCACGGAGGGAGCAGGGGATGTTAGCTCTTACTCTTTCAGCACATAATGGGGATATAAAGCAAAAAAGAGCCCTTTCTGTATCAGTGTTCTGGCAATTGAGCAGCCAGTGTTGGAGACAACATACTTGATGTGCCCTCAGGGCATGCACTTTAGTGGTTTGCTCTGAGTAGTTATGATGTATTCTATGAATGTATGTTATAGAGTCAGAATAAAATGCATGTAGCAGACATATACTCATCACCATCTAGTGAGCATTTGGTTCAGAGTGCATATTACGTGCTGTATTGAACATGGCACAGTCATTTTAAGAAACAATCTTAAGATTTATAAGTAGACACCTAACATCATTCCTGTTTTTTAAATCATGGCTTGGCCTGTGCAGATATTGTTTACTAAATCTAAATATCACTAGCCCATTGTTTCTTGAACAGCTTGTGTCACATTATTGACACAGAAATCCTATTTCATCTTCATGAGAAAAAAACAACAAACCCTCGTGTTTCCCAACACAAAACCCAACAGTCTCATTTGAAGCATTTCTTGCACTCAGCTTCTTTGTTGGGATGATGAAAGTTTACTCTAAATATTTCATTTTCAAATGCTCTTTCACCTGTTTCATCTCTGCTGTTATTTCCATCACATAACAGGATTATGGAGACTAATAAATCTATATTTCTTGTGTTCTGTAGCAAATACTGTTCTCAAGGTATTTTTTTTCTTTTCTATTTAAAGAGATGAGAGAAGTGATGAAACTTGTCTCTTGTGATATTGGTCATGTATAAAAGGCAGAATTTCTGGTCTGGGATGGAGCTGTGATGTGTCTTGCAATCTCATACAATCAAGCCAAAGCTCCTCAGAGACTAGGATTATGAAAATATTTCTAGGGACAATAGGTAGCATGAGTCAATCTGAAAATACCCATTTGGAGGCTAAACTATCTGGCATTCATTTGACAGACCTCTGTTAAAATGGAACTAGCAGAAAACCAGCAAACACCCATCAGATTCTACTACCTTGTCTCACTGGGATCAAGTCATCTTATGTGAGTGTGATGAGCAGAATTTGGTGTTACAAGTGTTTGGTACTTTTCTATAGAAACATGGGACTCCCCATAGAACCTAAGTTGCCAGAATTCAGAGCAAAAGCACCATCTGACTTCAACAGAACTAGCCTAATTTCAGTAATGTTATAGACAGATATGGCCTCCATAAGGATATGACAGAAGACACTGGTGGCATGGGTGGCTACTGTTCCTCAAGTGTTCCACCTCTCCTCTCTGGCTTGAGTGGGAGTAGGGGTAGTTAGGGAGTTATTTCAGAAAGGTTTGGTGAAATTAGGAAGCTGGCTACTTGTGAAACCCAGCAGAATTTGGGAACTGACTGGAGTTCCCACTAAAATAATGGTTTTTAACTCTCAAATACCACGTGTGCTCTGTGTTAATATTAGCTGGGTCCCTCCCTGCTGCTCAAACTGAAATGGGAGAATATCTATCATTTGAAAAACAGTGCCACAGACAATGTCAGAGTGTCTCCTAGGAGAGTGAGGGAAGAGAAAATAGAAAGGTGAGTTTGTTTCTAAGGTAGGCCAGAAAGCAGCTGCGAAAAGTTAGATGGAGCCATGGAGAGCAGGTAGAAAATATTCTGCAGGATCTTCACAGTATTTAAGAAAATTCATATTCCAATTCAGACATCTCACAGCAACAATCCCTGTGTCCTGCTTTTATTTTACTCTGGAGCTCTTCAGAGCAAAATGAAGGTGGAATCCTGTACCTATAAAAAGAATTATTTCTATATAATGGATTGTGTTGCTGATTACAGAAACTACCCTAAGGAAAAAGGAAAATCTGAACAGATTTTAAAGGCTTGACAGTACTTGCATTGTCATAGTCCATCAAAGCTTCATCTGGAAACGAATTTTTCATCCTCCTTCACTCATACTACAAAAAGGGCAATCAAACCCCTGGACTGGCTTAGTGATTTACATTGAATCAAGATCAACTAACAAGTGCTCCTTTTTCTAGTGGAATGCCACCTCCTTTGAGAATGGGAAAAGTAAATGTGACACTCTTTATTGTTGTCTTGAGAACTTAAAATGTTTTATACTGCAAGCTGTGAATGCAGGAAGAGAAAAGAAATTAACAGTGCTGATCTAATCTTAGATTTTCTGTGTAAACTGACATTGTGCCAGGATACTGATGCAAAACTGTATTTTAGTCTAAGAAATGTATAGATTTTTTAATGTATCAAAATAAAGTTTTCCTTTTAAGTAAGAAAGAAATTTCTGTGTCTTCCATGCAGTGTGCTTAAGCCCTTCTGTTCTTAGCAATACAATCTCACATCCCTGAGAAGCAAGCAGAGCCCACCCAAATTTTTGTCAAAGTTTTACTTTGCTCTGTGCCTGCCCTTAAGCTGAGTAGCTGCAGTAATACTGGACATACTGTCCTGGGGCCACGAAAAGCATTGTACTGCTAATGTTTTCCTGAGATGATCACGTGAATGGGGTGGAGCAAAGTTGGGATATTTTTGCTGTCTTTCTTCTCACTGATCATCTCACATCTGCTCCTGAGCTTCTCTCCAGCATGCTGGAAACTGCCCCTTTAGGCCAACAGTTTCACCCACCATCACATTCCTCAGCTTCTCTGATAAGCTACAAGGTGTGCTGAAGGTCAGTCACATACAGAAGCAGTTGGAAAGTTCTTCACTGTGGAAAGGGAGGTTGAGGTCACACATGCACAAGAGTCCTTGCTCATGCCCAGGAAGCAGGACTCTCAGGGCTGATAAGGCTATCTGGAGCATACTGGCTCATAACATATGCTTTGCTTTACTGGGACAGCTATGGGGGGATGAAGAGTAGGGAGGGATGAAGGAAATCTTGTAATGCACTATGTGCCATGCAAACTGCATATCCCAGTGCAGCAGCTCTTGTGGCACCACTTCCTTGTTCTGCAAGGTCCTGTACACACTCCCTGCGCTGCACAGCCGTTCTGATGAGCTTGGATAGGTAAAGATGGATGGTGAGTAAAAGCAATAACAGAGGCACGTGCAGCTGCAAAGATTCCTTCCCCTCTCCAATCCATAGGCACAGAAATTTCTGCTTTCTTTGCTGCCAGTTTTTTTTAATACACTAATAAGCCAAGCTGAACCATGTTTTCTACTTCTGTTACTTTTTACTGCAAACCACTTCAGCATAAGATGGTTCACTTTACCTGGAAACTACTGCCGCCTCTGAAACAGAGACTGATGCTGTTGTGGCCAGTCAGTCAATCCATCAGGATGAAAAGGACCAGACAGCCCATCAGGTAGGACCTCTGCATACCGGCAGGGTCCCGCGCTGTGGATCCAAAGTGGTGTGCTGCATGTCAGTGTGCTGCAGTTCCTCGGAAGGTACGTCCCCTGGGTCCAGAGTGTCTGAAGCTGCTTGGCTAGGTGGGTTTAGCTGCATGGAGCAAAAGAGACTCCAGAGATATCCTTCTTCATCAGTAGAGGTGTTAGGGGTAGGAGGCACGTAGCACAGAGTTATAAAAACCCTGTCTGGTTTCCACTGTATTTTGCCTAAGGCAGAACTGCAGAACAGGAACTCTTTGGCTTTCCACACCCTCACTAGCAGTGAGGGACTGAAGCACTGTCTGCAGAGATCAATGCTGATTCCCTCAGCTCTGAAACAAGAGTTTCATGACTTTCAGGGGAAAAAAAAAAAAATGGGAGCACCTACAGGTGGGCTGCAGAAGGCTAGTGAGAGAAGCACATGCTGGAGAATAGAATGAGACATGTGACTTGGAAGGAAAACTTCAGGGTACTGTGGTGGAGTGTGAAAGAAAACCCTGCACTGCTGCTGTGAGCAGGGACCTGGAGGTGGAAAACTGGAGCTGCAAAAGCAGGATTTTTCCTTCAACCACACAGCAGTTCCCACTACCAAGATATTCTGTGTGCAGTGGGCATGCACCTCTGACCCCTTAGCCTTGGGACTCACTCCCTGGCATTGGCAATTGCAGAACAGCAAAAGCAGATGCTTCCTCAGATCCCTGCTCCCTGAGCAGCCCTGCTCCCCCACTGGAGATGAAGGACCAGTCTCCTTGCTTGAAACACAGCACAGCTCCTTGGCCGCTGAAGGTGCTTTCCTGCCATGGTAGAGGATGGAGCCCTCTGTATGCAGCATTTAGCGTGCAGCAAACCGGCTCCTTCCCCAAGCCAAGGAGGCCAGATCCCGTGTTGCTGGCGTCTGGCACAGCTCATTCCCTCCACCGCAGGCCACTGAGGAGCTGACCCAGTTTTAGTCACTGGTATTTAGATGTTTAATGAAGATTAGCTAGTGCCCAGGGAGAGATTATTTAGAATTTCTAATTACTATTTAAATTATGAATGTGTGAAATAGATGGAGCTTGCACTCCCTCACACAGAAAACCTGAAAAGGCTGTTTTTCTGACACCTACTGCCATAATCTCCATGTAATGCTTATTCTTGTTTACCTTAGACACACTAAAAATAAAGTGGAAGAAAATCCAGCACCAGAGCAGATTTTCTGAGACCTTTGCCAGAGCAGTCAAAGCTAGAAATAAAGCCTATGACAGAAGCTACTGAATTGTTGTATCTCACTACCTCAGCTGACAGTAATCAAGTGGTAGACAAATAAATGGGCGATCAGGTATTTCACACTGCAGTCCTCTGAAGAAGAAATCACACGCCTGAACCCTGTGCCTTGGGGGGAAAAAAAAAGGTCTGCCACAGTCCCAGAAATAGTGATAAGCTGTCCCCTGGTTTTAATTACTTTTCTGATAGCTCTTACTTCTATTCTAGTTTTAAATATTAAATCCTGAATACAAACCTTGGACAAAAAACATTCAGTAGGCATTGGCAATGCCAGATGAAGCAGGGTGATGTGACTGCTTCTCCTGATTGCAGGGCCCACCATGTCCACCCATCTTTGCTTCCAGATAAGAGAGGGCTGGCTCAAAGATGTGGACACCTGCCTGGGGCCAACACACTGCTGCCCCACCACAGACCTCCTCTGTAGCCTAGGACTCATCACTTGCTGTCTCTGTGCCTCCCTTTCCTCAAAGATGGGGATGCCATGAAGGCTGAGTACATTAAAAATCAGTCAGCACTCAGATAGTGCAGGAGGATGGATGAATGAAATAGGGCAGGTAACGCTATGTGTGAAACTGAGATCTAAAACTGCCTCTCTGCAGCTAAAGAGGCAATGAATTGGGTGAAAGTTGCACCCAGTGCAAGGGAAATGATACAGACATGAACACCTCAGACTCATTCCTCTTCTGATAGTTAAAATACCTGAAAACTCAGTCCTCCACTAGAAAATCCCCTCCAGTCCCTTAGTGGGTCTTGGTAGTTCACTGTGCCTGCTTTCTGCAAGAAGAAAAACCCACTGATTGGAAGGCATGCTGTGTCTCTTTAAAATCTCTCAAAATTGCACTACCCCTAGTGACAACAACAAAACCTGACTTTAGTACCTAATGTTAGAACATTGCTGAATGGAGTAAAGGGATTTCAAAGCATGAGTTTGCTGCCTGTTCTGAAAGGTTGGGTAGGAGGACTGCGGAGGAGTTGTCCCTTTTTATGGGCACAGAAGTCCCACTGCCTCCAGGCAAGGAGCATCACAGTTTGCTTTTGAAAGCTCTGATGTTGGATCTGTGCATTATGAGACAACATAAGAACAAGAAAACCTCGGAAGGATCTGTATTGCATTGCAGCAGGAGACCAGCCTGCCAGAAGAGCATGTGAGGTTCATGCTGTTTATGACAAAGATGAAGCTTGACAGCTTTATAAAAATACAATTTGCTCCCCAAAAAATCCAGCACAAGCGTTTGCAGGTCTGAATTTCCCAGAAGATGCACAGCTTGAAAAGCTATTAAGCTTCTTAAAGAAATAATAAGGAATCAAAGCTTGAATGAAGAGTGTAGGAGAACTATACGCAAGCCTGAATTTCCGTTCACTTCATTGTGTTTATGGGCTGGGGCCCCCCACATTTCCATAATTACCATCTGAACTTACTTAAAGAATAGCACATAACAAGGCAAGTAAAAAGCACACGTTGATGTTTTGAGCCATGGGGACAAAGCAACTCTTGTTTGAAGTAAGCCAAACATTTGATGTGTGGCCACAAACTGTGGTTGGGCTCCAGAAGGGCCCCAGTCATGACATGGTGAAGGAAGTGGGAGGAAAAAGGGAATGGACTGATGACCTGCCAAGCCAGAGGCAGAACATCAATCAGGGTAAGTCTCAGCGATGGCAAAGCCTTGTTTGGTGTCTAGACTGCTGTGGAGTGGCCCTGTATTTGCACCTTGTAGCTCTGCCTGCCCCCATTGAGGTCCTGCAGATGTTTTCCAGCTAACCTTTCTGGAGGGATCAGGCTAGAAAAGCAGTAAGTAGGGAAAAGGCAGTGGAAAAGCCAATATGGAAAGGGCAATAAGCAGTAAACGAAGTGCCAGAACTTGGGGACCCTCCTCAGAAGTGGGCTGCTGGAAAGCTCAAGGGGGATCCAGGAGCATTACCTGTGCTATGCTTGTTGGAGGGATGGCAGTGGAGTGTTTCTTTGCAGGGTGAGTATTGCACTTGCCTTTACCAATTACAACTGCTGTAATTAACATGACTGCTGCTGCTGGCAATTAAAAAAAACTAGGCTGTTTTGGCTAGAATTAAGCATTTGCATGGATGTGTTTGGAAAAGTCACATGAAGACAAATGAACCCCTGCTGTCTGAGCATCACTGGATTTGCAGCAGAGGGAGCTTTTGGAGAGACTCTCCCTTGAGTGTCTTACTTTTGCAAGGAAGAAAAGCTGTCCTTGCTGCCTGTTCTGATACAAAAAATGTTAAGAGGGTCTGGTAAGAAATGATGCAGTGCTGTGGGCCAGGACACAGAGTACCTTGGTGTGATAGTGGTAACACATCAGGCAACGATTACTGAATATGTCACATATGTCCAGATATACCTGTGGTGTGCTTGTGCAGGTGGAAACTATTAAAAAATGGTTAGCACTTCACACTGAAGTAGTCTGCTCATTGGAAAAAAAAGCAGCTGCTCCTGAGTCAAAGGGTTAATTTTTTTTATATCACAAAAACCTAGACAAATACAAAATTTTTGCTTTCACTCTTCCAGATGAGTCCTGCCAACTCATTCAGCCTAAGGGCACAACTCAGTACAAGGCATTGGCAGCATCATGAGCCTAAACAGCAACAGCTTCGTGTGCTATTCTGTTCCTTCCGTTGCAGTCACAGTAATGAAATCCAGGGGGAATTAAAAGTGTCCTGGCTGCAGAGCCCATCAGCCAACTATTGTAAAGTGGCTGTGAAATACAGAACCACAGACTAGCAAGCACAATTAGCTAATAAGATTGGTGCTCCATCATAACCCCATTTTAAATGGGCTGCTGATAGAGTAATTTTGACACCAAAATAGCATCACAGGAAATGCATATTCACTGAAACTCATTGTGTGTTCTATTAAGCAACATTACAAGGAAGCCAGCAAGTGATTTTCACTGGGGGCTGTCAGCAGGAGCAATTTCTCTGCAGAATGTTGTGCTCAGACCCGTGCTGATGAGAAAATTTTCCATGTCCCCTGCCCCCAAGCAGGGCCAGAAGGTTACAAATGCCAGCTGTGAAGGTTTTAGTCTGCCCACAGCTCCCCTCATGGACCTCAACTGGGAGAGACACCACAGCTGTTCAGCAGCACATTGGCTCTGCCATATCCTCCATAAATAATTTCACTCGGCTCAAGTCAGTGTGTGTTGATCCACATTTATTCAGGCACTGGGCCTGTTTGTTCCCCTGTGCATGAAGATCAGGAAACCAAACCGGCCATGCTCGACTGTTTGAGTGAGCTCCTAGAAAATGGAGGTAGCTAGGGCTGCCGAATCTCACCAGCAGCTCAGAGCTCACTAGGCAATGTAATTTAATGCCCTGGCAATGTACAACTGCTTCCCACAGTACATACATGGATGCACAGCACTCCCTGGGTTTGGAAGCTCCCCAGCAATGGTGCTCTCGCTGTTGCAACTGGACTCGGAGTGCAGCTCTCTGAAAGGAAATGGCAACATTTTTTTCTCCTCTAGTTTCTCCTGTAAGAAAAAAACGCTGCCTTTTATATCTAATCTCAGTTTTTAATAACCAGGAAAGGGCAGTTCATGTCCTGAGAACCCATGACATGAAATCTTTCACCACAAAAGTAGTCCCAGTGCAATGAAGTCTCCAGTCTTCAAAGGCTTCTCTTGGGCCAGCTCGAGCTCTGGAAAGCCTTGTTCTGAGATGCGATGTGGTGCTGCAGCTGGGTGGTGTGGTTTCCAGTGACCCTTCCTGAGACCTGTTCTCTCAGTGTCCCCTCTGTCTTCTGAGCCTGCCCCGAGGGTGGGCTCCCCACCGTGCCAGCATTGCTGTGAGGTTTGCCAGTCTCTTGCCTAAAGGACTATTGCCAGCTTGATGACTTTCTGACTATGTCAACCCAGTGTGTCCCCACCTCCCTCCTCCTTCAAGGCAGGGATAACTTGTGCCAGCATTTATCTCCCCCCCCTCCCCCTCCCCCTCCCCCTCCCCCCCCCCCCGCCCCTGCGCGCGGTCGGAACCTCCCGGGAACACTTCTCCTGCTCCGCCATTCCCGGACCCTTCAGCCCCTCCCGCCCCCCCCCCACCCCTCCCCCCCCCCCACCCCAAGCCTGTGGTGCCCACACCTGGCATGAGTTCTGTACTGGACACAGGCAGCCTATGAGTGCTGCCAGAAACACAAAGAGATGAGAAGCTCACCTCCCGACTGGCCCAGCCCAGAGTCAGGAGATGGTGCACAAGGCACTGGCCTTGGCAATACCTGCCCTCCCCCAGCTTCTGTCCTTGCCTCCTCCTGCTGGCTTATCAGACTGCAACCCAAGGTGATGCACCAGAGGTTATTGCTCTCCAGGAGGTAGCAGGAAATTAGCATTTGGGGCAGAGGTGATCTGCTACCTTTGATTTTCAGTTACAGTAAGTGTAGGATGGGATTAGGACACCCATTTCATGCTCGCCAGCTTCTTGTGCTTAAGGAGAGTTATGGCTCATCAAGCCCAACAAGTGCTGTGGGTTTTTTCCTCCTGCAAATCTTCTTTTGCTGTGCAGCCAGAATTCACTGCAAGATCTGAGAAGTCAAAGGATCAGATCCTTCATCCATTAATGCCCCCTGAAGTGTCACATACATCACAAACATATTCAACACTGCATTCACAGAAGTCCAGAAATGTGACTTTCAACCACCTTATAACTCTCTTTGTCCTTGAGGATCACATCCCCTGAATCACCTTTTTTACCTCACCTCAGTCACAGCAGTCCTGTTTTTTTCTTTTCTTTGAACAGACAGAAGATCTTTGTGCCACACATAAAACTCAGCCTGTGCTTCTGCTGTCCACATACTCAGCCACTTTCCTTCTACCTGTTTACCTTACACACCTTATTTTCACTCACTCAAAGATTGCCCAGCTGTGCCTCTGTTCAATTCTCTGCTCTTCTCTGTGGTTTTCCAAGACCAGGCCCTTGATGCCAGCCTTGAGTTCCACATATAATCTACACACCTCCCTCACCCAGACCTTGCCTCCGTACTTCTCTCCACTTCCAGCTCACCTGGAACTTGTGGTGTCACACAGTTATGGTTGTGCCCTGACTCTTGCTTCTGCCATCCAAGAAAAGTTCCTTGTCTTTCCCTCTCCCTCTCTGTTCTTTTTCAGGCTAGACATCAAATTTGTCTGTCTCACAGTTTAAACATCCTTGAGGAAAGAAGATGGAAGCTGCACGCATTCTGCAGCTCTGGCTTGCCCCAGTAACTTCAGTGAAGGTAGGCAGATGGACAACAGCTTCCAATCTCTGTCCTGCCAGATCAGTCGATGGCCATGTAGTTCTGCTGCTATTTTAAACTTTGATCCTCTTGCTTTGTACCTAAATGCTAAAAACAAGACATGGATATATTGCTACATCCTTGCATGTCCATCTTATGGTTCCTCTCTTTGTATAGGTGGGTCACTGTTTAGTGCTTGGTAAACCAGGGGTCTGACTCCATTACAAAATGTTATGGTGGAATTTCAACTGCACTTGGCTCTGCCCCTGCCACTTACTTGCACTACAACCAGAGTGGAGAACAGAGATACACGATCAAATATTTTTAACCATGTCACCCTAAAATGATTTGAACAGGGACCCAAAGGACTTATGCATGGTGTGTTTTAGTTTCATTCTTCAAGAAGCACTTAAGTGGAATTGCTAGTTGCAGGGTCCTTCATTACCACAGGCAACAAACCCATAAATACAAGCAGCAATCTGTCTACATTGTACTCAGAGATAGAATAGATGGATTGACTCATATCTAAAAAGCTTTATATTAGAATGTGTTTTGCCTTGGATCCACTCATAATTTAAATACTATGATTTACTTGAAGTGCTCTCTTTGAGAAGACAAGAGGAAGTTAGGCACTCCACACTAACTCCAGTAACACGGGGAGACTCACATTGGTTTCTGCAGGATTTCAGTGCACTTTTCAACTGAAAACTAGGAGCACCCTAAAGTGACCAGTGGTTTCAGTACACAGCATTTTTAAATTAAAATTTCTTTCAGTTAGGACATTAGCAGAACACATTGCAGAGCACATTGCCATGTGTTGTTACCCACCTGTCGTCTGTGAGGCCACAGCGGGCCGGTGGCACATGCCTATGACCCTGGGCACACAGGCCAACGCACGTGCAGGCTCTTCTAATGGCAGGTGTGCCCCTGCAGCCGTCTCAAGGTGTCCTCTTCTGCGTGGACCCTCGGCATCCCCAGGTGGGTGAGGGCTGTGGAGCTCAGGGCCAGACAGATGCCTGCAGGAGCAGGCACTGAGCGAGACAGGAAGGGCTGCAATGGGTGCTGTTGATATCCGGGTCTTGGGTGCTTGTGGGGATGTGGCAAAAGGCCTGAGACAATGCAGGTCACAGCAAAGCCAGCGAAAGTTCTTGCAAATTTTCAGCCTCCATCACTCTGCCTTCTCTCTACTCTTCAAATCTTTTATGAAGTACTTCAAATGTCCCCAACAACTTTGGCAAAATTCTACTTGCCTGGGCAGGTCTGCAGCTACTTCAAAAGAGGACGTGCCCCCAGGAGGATTCAGTAAAAAATGCTATTAATTATAAATGCTTGTCAGTGATCAGCAAGCTACCTGTTTGACCAGCTGGCCAGCAAATAGCAGGTCTTTCAAGCCAGGCACGTCCAAATTGCAATAGCAGCAGTCACCTGTGCCCGTGAAGGAAGGTGTGCACAGTGCACAGATGCTTTCTTTAGCACGGCAACAGTCTGATTTCCACTGCAGGTCTCTGGCAACAGCTGCACCTTCTAGAGAAGCACGGTGTGGAGCTTCGTCACTGATCAGGGTGGCCATCCCACCCGGTGGAGGGAGCCAGTAGCCCACCATGGGCATGGGAAGTCTGCAGATAGTTGCAGCATGGCTCATCCTGCCCCAGAGAGCAGGCAGACACCACGGGGAAGTGGAACAGGACTAGCTGCATCTCCTTCTTTACTAGAAAGTGCTGATGATGTTTGGGCGTAGTCACAGCTCGCTGTCCTAGGGAGAAGGTGTGGGGCTGTCACCAGCTGCTCCTTAGGCTTTCAGACCACCCACAGCCCCCAAAAGGAGAGCCAGAATTGCTGTCCATGCCACAGCCTTTAGCTCCATTATGCCCAGGCTACGGTCTCTGTGTGTGCAAGAGCTTCCTCCTCTGCAAAGTCTTCAGATGCCAGCACCCTGTTCAACAAAATAGTGTTAACTAGGAGGTAAAAATGACAGGTGATGGACCACGCTTCGTGCTAGAGCATTCCTTCTAGGCACTGATCACAGGCAGGCAACCCACCGCTCTCCTCCAGCTGGGCAGACCGACGAAGGCACAGTGCCATCAGCTGGGCATTTGCAGCCCAGAGTCTGGGCCACTTTCCTGCCAAAAGGCAAGGCCTTAATATAACCACACATTTTGGAGTCTACAAGCTTTTCATGACAGACAACACTGCGTGCAGAGCGTATCCCTGTAGGTGAGAAGAGCAAACCAGTCTGCAGAGCAAAACCGGGATTAGAAGGTGTTGAGCCCATTAAGAGGGCAGCAGGTAATTCTTGCTAAGAAGCAGCTTTGGGGAGCCTTTTGTCCTCCTTTCTGCACCTCGCCATCCACCACTTGCTACATGAAGGCAGCCATGGCAGCAGCAGTGCCCGTGGCACTAGCAGGAGTCTGCCAAGGGGACAAAAGGCTTTGCCTACAATTTGACTTGGGAACTTTTTATAATGAGAGGTCCAGGCAGCAGGCTGGATGAACAGCATTCCTTAAGCTTTAACAGCTGGGGGACTGCAACTGACTGTACAGCCCAGCAAAGTGCATACAGCCTTGATAACCTCATTAATTATGCTGCTTCTCTTTCGCACTGTAACTGGTCTTTCCACTGGAGTATGCCAGCACATCTCTTCCTGGAGGTGAGAGCTCATATTTCCTCCTCCCTGCTTCCCTCCTGCCTGTTCACTCTCCACTGGAAAAATAGGCAGCAGCAGAGCCTTTTCCCAGGTGTGCCTGATTTTATGCCATGCGAAAAAGCTTCCCTTTTCTGCCCTTTCACTTGCTGCTGCCTCTGATCGTCTCCAGTTTACCTTCTCACTCTGCCTGTCTTCTTTCTGCTCCTGACTGGCTGCAGGGCTTCTCAAAACCTGGTTTTAAAATGTGAGCTGACTTTTGGACTGTGTGGCTCTGGGCCAAACCTTCACAGGCAGTGGCTGAGAAAACACACTTATTCACTGCTTTTTGACATGGTCAAAGCTTATTCCAATAGGCACTTTGGCATGAGAGGAGCAACTTCAGAAACTGACAAAATTATGTGGTTCGAAGAACTCAGCCTTCATCTTCATAGACAGATGGCTCCTCAGCAATATACTTTCTTTTCACATAATGGATGTTTCTTTCAAGCAGTGCTCATGAACTCCCTTGACTCTGCTTTATTTGAGGGGTGTGTGTGGGTATATCTTACCTATATCGATATATCCTGTTTTCTGAAGAATTCCTCTCTCTCAGGGACAGGGGAGGGGCAGGAGGTGCAGGGGTGAGGCAGAGAATTAAATTCACAGTAGTTGAGCAAAATTAAAGGCCAACTTCTCATAAGCTAGGTTTGAAACTTTGAAACTTATCTCACCCAACAGAGAGTCAGTATAAGAACAACGAAATTCACAGTATTCCAGAGATGGCACAAGCCTGGTGATGTTGCATTGTAATACCAGCACCGTGCTCAAAAGCTGCGGTAAAACCGTAAAGCTACACTCTAGCCCAGTGGCTGTTTTGTGGCCATATCTCAGTCAAACGCCATCATTGTGAAATCACCATTTCCTTTCACGACTGCGGTGTTGGAAAAAACTTTTCTTTTTTTTTACGTTCCTTGTAGAACTTGGATTAGTGAGCTCTGGCGAAGCACAGTAACACATGCACGCAATACTCAGAAGGGACCTCAAGGCTCACACGGCAGGACAGCACAGCCTGACATGTGATCCCGCATGACACGCACGGTATGGGCTGTGGGACACCGAACCCGAACTCGCGGACCCCGAGCAGCCCCTCACGGTCCGTTCGCACTTCGGCTGCCGGCTCCGACCCTGCATTCCCAGAGGGCATCCCGGACCACGGGCGGCTTGTGCCGGCGGCGGAGCCTGCATCCCTGCGCCGCGCCAGGCTGCTCTAGGGGCCGGGCGCGCCTGCCCTCCTGCCGGGAAATGTGGAATATATCGAGATAACCTTAAGTCAGAATGTCCTTTGGTGTGAGATCCTTGTATACTTTTAAGGCTAACCAGCAAGAAAGGAGACCTAATCAGTGGAACAGGAAGCTGCTAGCAGAGCCTAGTTAAGGACATCCGGGAACCGACAAGCTTTGAGGATGTAGTAAATCAAGATGTTGATGTACGTCTATTGTGTACATTGATAACGTGGCAATACGCTCAAGGTCCATGTATCCTATACCTGAACTATTTTCATTATAATACTAAAATCACGCCTGTGGGTCAAAAAAACCGTGACCAGGCGAAGCCCCTTCCCTTGAGCATGCGTAGAAGCTGTCTGGGGTATGTAACTCGTACGGCAATTTCCCAACCAATCGCAATAGCGGGGCTGTACTTGGGAAGTCGCGAACTCCGAACTTGTGCGTGTAAATAATGTTGGGGAGAGTCCGGCAGGGTGCGCTCAGTCTCTGCAATACCACGAGGCTTGCACAGCTCCCAAATAAACCCCAGTGCCGCTCTCGAGTGGGTAATTATTGCCTTGCTGCACGCTCGCACTCGGCGGTCCGAGCGCTCCCGCCGGGGGCCGGGGGTGCTGCCGGGGGACTCCGCCGGGACCCTCGGCGGTCTGGAGGGCAGGGGCTGCCCCGCCCGCCCTGCCCGGGCCGCAGCGGGTCCCGGGGTAGTGTCCAGCGGGAGGGACGCAGTGTCCTGCTCCGTGTCCGGTGCTCCGGGCGCCGGCGGTGCCGCTGCTCCACCGCAAAGGAGCGCGGCTCTGCTTGCAGCGCTCCTGCCTGTTCTGTATATTCTATATCTGTATTCTGTCATCAGTAATTATGGTGCATGCATGGACCCTTCTGTTTCCTCACTGATGTAATCCGGCATTGAAGTGATCTAATTCATAACAGCATTTTGTAGCCTTGCTTTTCCTATGACTGCTGCCCCGTAATTTCCTCTTGACCTTACTTGCCATGTGCCCCCTTGGGGAAATCACTGAGGAGCAGAGATTTGCCTAGCCAGGGGCTGGGCTTTACAGTCCAGATCTCGGTTGGGAAATGGGCAATAAAAAGCAATGACGTTTTGAGACATTCTCTGCCAGATGCAGAATTTTTTCTCATTAATTTTCCCTTTCCAAGGAAAAGGAAAAGGACCTAATCTGAGAGTCCATTATCCCCTGTTATTGCAAAGGTCCCTTGATTGAAGAAGCAGCAGACCTTTGCTTGGAGGTATTTACACATCTGCTTCCACCCCAAATCAAGGAAACCTGATTGCAGTGATGCTATGGCTGTGCCCAGCTGCTCAAATCCCCCACCTGCCCATCCTAGGATATCAAGCTGATAACGTGGAGCCCCTTTACTGAACCACGTGACCCCAAAAACCTGCTAGAAGGGAAGGTGCATTCTCAGATTTTAGAAGTAAATGTAAGAAAAACCACAAACAACTATTAAAGCTCACACCTTCCCATCTGCTCCAGTTCAGGACCACTGTGTTTCTCCAGCTTGCTGTGAAAAGCACTGTCATCGAGAGCTACCAGCATCTTCATTTTTTCCCGTTAAAATGGTAGGAAAATAGACATGTGTTCATAACAACTGATTTGTTTTGCTTCTGCTCTGAGTAGGTGACTGTGTCAAACTAGGACCTTGCGAATTTGAGCTGCCATCCTGCCTGTCCCCTTCATGCCTCCCTCCACCGCAGCACCCATCTAAGAAGGGACGTTTTACAAGGCCTTGATTCAGATTGGTGGATCCCACTCTCCTGGCACTGTGACTTGATCCAGAAACTTACTGATGCCAGCTGTGAGATCAGTTCTTGGCTTTGTAGGGCAAGTCATGGAAACCCTGCACCAGGAGACAATCTGGTGAGAGGACAACCCATCTTGGATGTCCTCCTGCACCAGGAGACAATCTGGTGAGAGGACAACCCATCTTGGATGTCCTAACTAGTGCAACAAGCTCTTATCTAAATGAAAGATATTCTTCTCCAAATTTACTGCTGAAAATTCTGCCCCCCAGAAAATCGGTAGTACTTGTAATCGTCTCCTCCACAAGGCCCTCCTTCTCAATGGCACCCCAGACCTTTTGGTTAAAGAGGAGATGTTCTACTGGCCCTGTCAATGCCACCACTGGGAGGACAGTGTGCTGAGGGCTCCGGGGAGATCATCAGATCTTATCTTAACCCATGAGTTTTACTGTTTTTTTCCCCTTGATTCTCCTTGCCCTCCCACCAAGGTGGTGGGAGGGGGAGTGAGTGAGTGGCTGTGTGGTTCTTAGTGGCTGGATGGGGTTAAACCATGATGCCTTCTTAATTTGTGTTCTCATGAGGGAACCCTGTCCTTTTAAACATGCAGATGAAACAACTGTTGGCAAAGCAGAATTGCAAAGAGAACTCTTTCTGAGTTTAATATTCCCCTCCTGCTAGACAGGACCAAGGGGACATTTTTTACTGGGCCCTGCAAATGCAAAATGTCCTTGTGCCCATCTCCCCAACCCAGTCAGGCTGCAGAGAGGAAAACTTCTGCTTTAAAACCAAATAGGCAAAAAGTTGGGGCAGAGACTGCCCTGAAATGTCTGGATGCGTTTGTCTCTCCCAGTGATGTGGACAAGAAGCACTGTGAATAGCAAATATGGACTGTCACCTTGCAAGATATTAAAGGGCTGACCATCATGGGACCTGTCACTCTCATGCAGTCTGACTTTAACAGATAATGCAGCTCTAAAATTAAAGAGAAGTGTTTGAACTAATGGCTCTAAATGATTCTAAAAGCCAGAGGCAAGAACAAGTGATGGGACAGCACATTCTACACAGTGATGGATCCTGGGCTTCCCAGGTGATGAAAAGGTTGTCATTAACCCATCCAGTTGATGAAGGGAACCAAGTTGATGCAATCTTTTTGGATTTCATAAACCTTTCAATAATGCCTCTCTCAGGACCCTTCTGGACAAACTGTCCAGCACACAGCTGGATAAACACATCATGTGATGGGTGAGCAGCTGAATCAGGGGTCAGTCACAAAGGGTTATAGTGAATGAGGTGACATCAGAATGGTGACCTGTCACTAGTGGGGTTCCACAGGGCTCCAGCTTTAGGCCCTGTGCCCTTCAACATCTTCATTAATTACCTGGACACAGGACTGGAAGAGATGCTGAATAAGTTTGTTGATGATACTAAATTGGGAGGAGCCATTCACTCCCTCGAGGGCAGGGAGGCCCTTCAGAGAGACCTTGACAAATTACAGGGCTGGGCAATCACCAACCACATGAACTTTAACAAGAGCAAGTGCTGGATTCTGCACCTGGGATGGGGCATTCCTGATTGTGTGTACAGACTGGGGAATGTGCAGCTGGAGAGCAGTGCCATGGAAAGGGACCTGGGGGTTGTGGTCAATGGCAAGTTGAACATGAGTCAGGAGTGCCCTGGCAGCCAGGAGGGCCAGCCCTGTCCTAGGGTGCATCAGGCACAGCATGGCCAGCCGGGCAAGGGAGGGCATTGTCCCACTCTGCTCTGCACTGGGGCAGCCTCACCTCGAGTGCTGGGGGCAGTTTTGGGCACCACAGTATAAAAAAAGACGTAAAGCTGTTGAAGTGCATCCAAAGGAGGGCTACAAAGATAATGAAGGTTCTAGAGGGGAAGCCATACAAAGAGCAGCTGAGGTCACTGGCTTTTATCAGCCGAGAGACAAGGATGCATTGCAGTCTACAACTTCCTTGTGAGGGCAAGAGAGGGGCAGGCACTGATCTCTGTGGTGACCAGTGACAGGACCTGAGGCAATGGCCTGAAGTTGTGCCAGGGGAAGTTTAGGTTGGATATCAGAAAAGGTTCTTCACCCAGAGTGTGGTTGGGCACTGGAACGGACTGCCCAGGGAGGTGGTCACAGCACCAAGCCTGACAGAACTCAAGAAGTGTTTGGACAATGCTCTCGGGCACATGGTGTGACTTGGGGTATCCTGTGCAGAGCCAGGAGGTAGACTAGATCATTGTGGTTCCCTTTCAATTCAGGATATCTCAGGATCCTTTTAGAACTTCGGGAGTCGTAGATATCCCATATATCTAATCTAACCCTGCCCTCTGTCAATGTGAAGCCATTTCCCTATGCCCTGTCACTACATGCCCATGTAAAAATTCCCTCTCAACCTTTCTTGTAGGTACCCTATAGGTACTGGAAAGCTGCTCTGATGTCTCCCCGGAACCTTCTCTTCTCCAGCTTGAAGAACCTCAGTTCTCTCATTCTTCCTTCACATGAGAGATATTTCATCCCTTTAGATGATGGAGAGGTATGTGGCAGCTGCAGAAATAGCTTGGTTAGCAAGCGTGGCTTCTGTTGTGGATGGATTCAGACCCCTGGTTCTCTGAGAGTTCAGCTGAGGGATCAGGGACCACTGCTCTACAATGTGTAACTTTTACTTTAGTTGGCAAAGAAATTTTCAAAACCAGAAATGTGTCTCATTCAAAATAGTTGCAAAATAGTACTTCCCTTTAGGGTGCATCTTCAGAGGTGATGTAATTAGTGGTAGAAGTTATCAATGACAAGACTTTTCACTGTCTTTAAAAAAATCTGAACAAGCCCATCTCCTTCCAAAGCCCCAAGGGCAACACGTCTTCCAAGAGCTGATGGCATCGCTACTCTTTATTTCTGTCTCACTTCCAATTACTTGTTTCCCGGCAGTCCAGTGGCATCTCTCCTGTGCAGTGCAGCTGGCCAGACAATCCCTTCTAATGGAGTTAATAAAAACCTCAGTCAGGGTGTAACGTGTATTTTGCAGATGGGGAACTTAATGGTATCAATTTTACTGGATGTATATAAATATATGCATACCTTTTTCATATAAAGTGATTCACTGTGATTTGTTCCTTTAAAAATTTTTGTTATTTTTGGTTTTAGAGTTTAACATTTGACTTCCAGTTGTATTGTCCAGGCAAGTAAGACAGGCAATGACGGCACAAGGGCTGTAGCTGTTGCAGTGGATCTGTAAGTGTAGGTGCTGGTTATAGAACAACCTGGTCCTGCAGCCTCACATGGTTATTTCTTAGCCTTAGCCTAGATTGTGGTCATGATCCTAAACCTTTCTTTTGGGAGTATCTTGCCCAACTCACTTTTTGACTGAAATCTGAATATCTTCAAAAGAGAGATGAAAAAAATCACAACAATAAAAAAATCTATCCTGTGGAAAGATGACATGTAATGTAAAGATCACAAAGAGTAAAATGACGTGTCATCTAATGACTGACTCATCACAAACACCCTCCACGGCTCACATAGTAAAGAACCACAGAAATAAATGTCGTTTATGTTTATATGTAAATACATTTAGTAAATATAGTATGTAAACAGCCATAGCAAGCAAAGTCAGTCCTTGCAATAAAAACCTGAGAAACATACTCGTGTGCACACAATAGAGCTGTACAACTCACAGCAAGCTGAAGCCATAAACTCCCTTTCATCTGTCCTACATACCCTGCCAGGGAAGATGAGGCTAAACCTTGAAAACACAAGGATAAACAAAAAAAAGAAAAAAATAAAATACCCCCCCCACCACCAACGGACTGCAGTGCCTAAACAAAACACGGCCGTGGGATTCTACACTGCCCTTCTTTTCATGTGTCCGATCAGAACAGATCCCACTGGCGGGTCGTTGGGCCCTGCCTTCTCTGCCCGCACAAGGCTCTCCGTGGGGGGAACAGCAGCGGATCCGGGAGGCACGCTCCGGCAGGAGGCAAGCCTGCCCTCTGGTGTTTCCCAGCAGGATAACCAGCCTGCCCACGGCTCCTCGGAGCCCCCGGGGGCTGCAAGCCGGGCATGCCAACATCAGCGCTTCCCTCACAGCCCGCCCTCCTCAGGCCAACTCACCAGCATCGCGCAAGTCCATCACAGGAAACCCTAACACCGCAGGCTCCCTAAAATAGTATACGGGAAAGTGAGGACCAACCGTGCTGACTAACCCACGCCCTTGCCCCGGTAGCACAGACCACCCTTACCATGGAAATGCTTTAAAGACGCACGGCAAGTTGAGGGTGGTTGTACCCACACTTGTCTGTGCAGACCACAAGGCTGTTTTCTTCCCCTCCTCCTGACTCTTTTCAGCTGCTATCAGTGTAAACTCCCTCATGTATCTCCAAGGAAAAGCAATTCATGTAGTTTTAAGAGGCACGGAGGAAGAAGCTAGCTCTCTCGAATCACTTCTTTGCACGAGGAGGACAAGCGGAGACTTCAGGGCAGCCTTTGTTGGCCCTTCATACTTGATTAATTCATATTTACAATGCTTTACTTCATTTGAATGGAGTTTGTTGTGATTTATTTCTAATATATTTTCAGAAATGTAGCTCTGGCCTGCCAACAGACAGGAATTGCATTAAAATAAGCTGTGGTTTGATTACAAGTGGTTATTTACCATTCTTGTCCTAAACAGCTGTTTACATTGTGATTGTGATGCTTAAAAAATAAATAAATCCGCTTTTGGTCAAGCGTGCATTGGTATGTAAGCAGAGCCTTCCGCCGTGCCCCTTTTGACAAACACCCCCAGTGCAGGTAGCTCGGTGTGCAAGCTGCAGGTGCAGGCTGCAGGTTGTGCCCTGGACCCAGGCAGGAAGCGAGCCGGGAATGGGCGCGGGCTCTACGTCTAATGAAGGGCACAGACCCTGCGGAGTAGGGATGAGGGGGAGATCATGCCGAGTCTCTGCAGGAGCCGGTGAACAGAGAGAGACCCCAGACTAAATACCAGCATTGGAATGCGCACAACAGGTCGAGCCGTCCTCGTGTCGGTGCACCGCCATTAAAAATGCTCCAAGGGACGAGAGCTCTGGGAAAGCGCTATGGAAAACCTGCGGCCGAGCTGGTGAGGGAAGCTGGTCTGACTGGGAGAGTGTGGGATGTGCAGGGAGCCAAGCGGGGCACCCGTCGGGTCACGGGAGCCGCCCGCTGCGAAGGGGCTGCGGTCCCAGCTGCGACAGTCTCCGTATCATCTGGGATCTTTGAAGCAGGGAGGAGCCGAAGGGTTCGTGTTGAAATGTCCTGAGCAGATTCATATCAGTTCTAAGGGTGGATTCGAGCCCCTCCGTTGGGGCACCATTTTGTTCAGATTTGGTGACATTGCTGGGGGTGTGTGGGCGGTGTGGTTGAAGTCCCTCTGAAGGTGCGCGCAGAAAGCGGGGAAGTGGTTCTTGTCCGGTGCCGCAGCGTTATCCCGGGAGCCGCACTCCCACTGTGCAGGAGGATCGGCCGCTCTCACCTGGAGCCTGGCAGAGCGATGCCGCCACAGGAACCGCCGATGACAGTGACTCCCTTTCCTGCGCCAGTGATTGCCGGGCGCATTCCCGTATCCCAGGGTTTATCGGTGTGTCTGAACGACCGCACCGGGAGCTAACTGACGGGAGCTTACTACCATACATTCCATCAGGACTAATTAATGAATAGTAAAGAAGGTAAAACCAATTTAATTATAACAAAATCAAAATTATAAAAACGTGTCGTTACTTTAAAAAACAACTTAGGGGAGGATAATAGGATGAAAGCTAAACTCAAAACTTTCTGAGTGGACAAAAAATGAAGTTCCTCCTAAAAACAATCCGAAAAAACAAGACGCCTAATCAAAAGTGACAAACAAAAATATGACATTCTCATGGAAAGTGAACACAAGATAAAATCAGTCTTGAAAGGTTTGCATCAGTCCATATGTAGGTAGGCTCTTTATAATACGAGTTGCAACCATACGATTCGAGTGCTTAATTGCGTTTGTGTAAAACAGACACACAGAAAGTCATTCTTCTCAGCCTCTGACCTGACTTTAGAAGAAATGCAGAGGCCCAGTGACAATGGCGCAAAGAACTTGCATTCCCTGCAGCTCTGAGATAGCAGTTTTTTCACTTGATTTTGGCTAACTTAATTTCTTGGTTGCAGAAAGACATTGGGAAGAGCTTTTTAAGAGTATGCGGCTAATTATTTAATTTTTGCATTAATTCTGCTCTGTTATGTTGAGGAGTTTTGGGTTTTGTTTTGGGTTTGTGTGTTGGGGTTTTTTCCCAAACTTGTACTTCCGTGTAGAAAGGCCTGAATTTATTAAAGTAACATCAAGGAAACATTTAAATGGAAAATCTCAGCAACCTGTATTTATAATACATTTTAAATAATCTATAACTTTTTGCTAAACTTTTAATCTTATTATTGCAAGTTTTTAGGCAGTTACCAAGAAAAATTCATGCTAACTATTCAATTTGGAACAGTCTCGCTTGGTAATGATAGAACACCAGTACCATCTGGCAGCTACTCAGTGTCTGTGTGAAGTGACTGGGTTGTCTAAGTGTCCTTTGAATCACAAGTGTTGCCAAATGAGAGAATGAACTGCAAATCTAACAGGAGGCTCAGCTCAGAAGCCAAAACCTAAATGGTCTGGGAATCATGGAAATGGGAGTAGTGGTGTGGAGAGGAAATCAGGCATGTTACAGATCGAGAGAGAAAAACAAGTAAGAACTAAACTGTGGCCTATTTCAGCATGAGATCAAAATAAAGTGTTTGCTGCATTGAAAACACTGTAAAAGTGGTTACAATGCCTGAGAACATTCTGTTTTAAACTTTTCCCATAAGGTTAGCCACATTTTAAGTGAGATTATTTTTTATACCACTTCTGCTCTCAGATACTGACTATTTTGTGCAGACTGATTTGCTCATGAATTGGCACTTGAAAAACTGCTGTACAGCAATTGCTTACACAGAATTATTTTACATTTCTCACTGATATGAATTATTTTTGTCTAGGCCACCAGTATCTTAAGTTAGCTGAATATTTTACTTCTTTAGATCATAATACTGAGTCTGCTTTTAGACTGCATAAATTACTATATAAATAATGTCCTAGGCACTAACAAAGTACAAAACGGGCAGTCAGAAACATGAGCAAAATACTGCACAAGCACTGCATACAGACTACTGTTCAAGGTTTGTTAATTATATGATGTAATATTTAATTACAATATTTTATGTGATGCTCAGTATCAGATTCTTTGTGGAAAATTAACATTCAATGTCATAAAACAGTTGTAGCATTTAGTGGTCATTATTTTCCACAACTTACACCAGAACTAACACAGATAAACTGTCTGCAAAAATTCATCACTTCTGGCACGTAATGTCTTCCTTTACTTACCAGTTGCTATATTGCTGAAATAGAGTTCTCATGAAAAATGGACTGAAATGACTGTAAGTTCCAGCTTTTTCTGGAAGTAAACACCTAGGATCTGTTAAAAGGTGCTATAAAGTTTTTCAGGAAGAAGCAGATTGGAGAATGTAACATTAGCACACCTGTTGGATGTACTTTCCTTTACTGCACAAATCTGTTTACATTTAAAAATTACGTGAGGGGAAAACCTGTCTGCTGTATATTCTACTGTGTATTTCTCTGAATTCATGTGATCTTTCATATGGAGGGATAGAATAGGTATTGTATTAAGCTAGTTCTTGCCCCATTTGGAGCCCATTTTACAGACTTACTAGCTATTTCCCAGCAAGAGACTTATTGTCTCTTGGTTTTCACTATGTGCTTTCACTACCAGTGCTAATACTGCCACTACTGCCATCATGCATTGAAACATGGTAACCCAAACACCACTGGTGTACTGTAGAAGCACAGAACAGGAGCTGACTGCACCCCACCAAAGCTCATTATCCAACATAAGAAACACCTGACTATCAAACAAACTCAGTTACGATCACACAGACCTGTACCCTCTTTGATGCGGTGTATCTCTCAAGAACCAGCACAGTGCCTCTGTCATTCCGAGTTACAAGATGCATGTGTGACAAGACCTAACACAGCCACTGGAAATGGGCTGCTTGAGATCTAGAAGCTGGAAAATAAAACAACTGTGCGGAGCTGGACAACACACTATGATCAGCATACTACCTGCACCCAGGGCACATTGACATCTCCCATGGGATACAAGGTTTCTGAACTTGGAGTGAGATAAACAGAGCTTCACGGAAAAGAGAGTTCTTACTCTTAAGAATCAGCCATTCATGGACTAGGAAGAATACTGAACATAATATGGGTTTGCGAAGGGCCCAAGGAATTCCACTGGTCTCAATTAAATGTGATAACCAAAAATCTCTTCTGACTGACGCAATGAATTTCCTATGGCTTGCTAAGACCTCTCAATTTCTGGGCATTCTGATGTCAGGAAAGGAAGGGGTCATGACTCTTGACTATAGTGGTTTCTCCAACTCTGTGTCTTCTATGAAACGTGAAACAATAGGGCTCACCTAGAGCTCATCTTTTAAGCTGACACCTTCTTTCCAAAACACCAACAATTCTCAGTTCATGACATGGTATTGAGACAACTTCTGAACTGGCTACTGTAAACAAAATATTTGTATTTTTCTTATCAAATAAAGTTTTATATAAACACACACCCATGCACCCTGTAAACACACATAACATTAAAATTTATGAGGACTATTCCTGTGTAACCTCTGATAACAATACACTCAATTAAATTTGCAACATTTGGAGAGCTTCCAAAAGCTTAGAGAAAAGTCTGGTCATGTATCTAGCTTTACTTTTATTATGGTGATGTACTACAGAATACAATCTATCTGTCTGTTTTTATCTCCTTTCTGCTTCACCTTTTTACTGTCTACCTTCAATTCCTTCCCAACATTCATTCTTCAGAAAAAGTTAAAGAAGAGCACAAGACAACAATTCTATCTCTGGCTGCACAATTAAAAGTCAGAAGCTTATTCACGTGCATATATCCCAATAAGAAAAAAAGTCATGTAATAGAATTGACCATAAATATTAAACAGAACTGGAAATATTCACATCATGTGTCGAAAAAATGTCTTACAGAGAGGTATTTGTAGCCCTGTTATTTGTAGCCTGATTTTAAAGGGGCAATAATATTTGTTACATAATTCAAATAAATGTATTAATCTCAAGAAAAATACTCCAGAGTCTACAGGTGACAGTCATTGTAAAAAAAAAATAGGCATCATTTTGTGTTTGTAAAGCTATAGAAAAAGTGTTTAATGTAACACACTTCTGTAGATATAATAATGAACTTAAATAATAAGTATTGCACCTAATATAGCAGACTGCTTTCAATAAACTATGCTGCGCATTAAATCAAGTGAAACAAACTGCCAACACAATAATTTTATATTAACTATGTCACATTTAGCTGTAATAGTAGAAAATTTTGGCTTAGTTTTCTATACACTGTAATCAAGAAACACAACTAGATACCTTTTTTGTAAAATATATTTTTAATGTAAATTCTCTAATGAAATAAAGAAAATCTCTCCAGTAACTGAGAGTGATTATACGAACAGATAAAGATATAAGAGTTAGTGCCAGGAGAACGATAATCAGAAAAGTTAGATGTCATATGACATGAAGGCATGCTAGTGGAGGTATAAAATCAATGCGGACAAAGTCCTTTCCAAGCATTATAAATACATAACCTGCTATCGTGTCACTACATTCATGTTATCATATAACTTTAAAAGGTGCACATCAATTGTAAGCTCTCCACAGCAAAGAATCTTTTTACTCTGCTTTGAGGATCTTTCTGAGGGTCATAGAACCCTTCAAAACAGCCTTTTGTTTCATAAAATTAATTATATGCCACTAAGCCATAGATCATTTGTTGTAACATAGAATCATACAATAGAGTCATAGAATAGAATATTTCAAATTGGAGGGGACCCATAGGGATCATTGAGTCCAGCTCACTGTTCCTTGCAGGACTATCTAGACCATATGAATAAAAGCATAATCCAAATGCTTCTCTAGTTACTTGTTGCAAAGTAATTCAACTAAACCAACCTAATCTACTGAAAGAAATTACTACAATAGTACTAAAGAACCACAGAAGTACTTTGAAAGCTCGATTCAGAAGGCATGTAGACACTACATGTAATTACATACCATGTGGGTAAGGAGTTGACACTATCAGTATGTTTGGTCATTTCAGTCACCACAAGGTGGTAGCATTTCTGAACGTGACTGATAACTTGCTTCCTTCTCTAGTACTTCATGCCCAGATTCCTATGAAACAGCAGTAGTGTGATTTTTAATCACAGAGTGGTTGAGGTTGAAAGGCTCTGGATGTCTTCTGGTCCAACCCATCAACTCCAGCAGAAACTCCTAGAGCCAGCTTCCCAGACAGCTTTTGATTGTCTCCAAAGAGGGAGACTCAACACCACTCCAAACAACCTGCAGCAGTTTTTGGTCACCCTGAGAGTAAAAAAACCCCAACATTTTCCTAATGTTATTATCGTCAATATTAACATACTAATGTTCAGGAAGAACCACCTGTGTTTCAGTATGTACCCACTGAGTCTTGTCCTGTCACTGGGCACTACTAAAAATATCATAGCTCCACCTTCTGTACACACTGCCTTCAGGTATTTGTACACAGTGATGTGGTTTCCCTTTGCTTCTCCAGGCTAAACAGTCCCAGCTTATTCAGCTTTTCCTCACAGGAAATAATGATCCACAAAGGTCTTCATGTTGGCCTGAACTCTCCCCAGCACCCACAACTCTCTCCACGTCCCCACAACTGGACACAGCTCTACAGGTGTGGCATCAACAGTGCTGAGGAAAGGGGAAGGAGAACCTCTCTTGGCTTGCTGGCAACACTCCTCCTAATGCAGCCCAGGACATAAGTATTTTCTAATAATATGTATAATATTAGAGAGCTCCCAGGAGCCCAGAGAAAAAGTCTGGTCTCTGATTTGGCTTTGTTTTCACTATGAAAATATATTACTGAACACTGTCTGCCAGTTCCTGCCTCCATTCTTACTCATCCTTTTTCTCTCTATATTGAATTCTTTCTCAACATTCAATCTTCAGAAAAAGTTAAAGTAAAGGAGAGCACAAGACAACAATTTTGTCCCTGGTTTCACAATTAAAAGCCAGTATCTTATTCACTTACATATGTGAACAGCAAATTATGTCCCACCTCACTCCACCTGAAAATGTTTATCCTTAATGTTTTCTAAATGCCTTAGAAAGAAATTACATCTCTTTTGTTTACAGGTCAGTTCAAAATTGTAATTTAATTTCTGGTTTAAGGAATAAAAGATATGCTAACAGATTTCTCTCCATCAATGGTGGAGCTCCCAGTATGCCTTTTAAGGCACCAGTACCTTTTTTAGCTACCACTACAAATGTCTTGATAAACTAGGAAAGCAATAAGATGCAAAATATGTAAAGAACTAAATGCAATAAGGAAGGAATTGTACCGGCACAAAAAAGGGAAAATCAGCAAGTTTGTGAGGAGAATGCTTCATCGGCTAGAGTGATCAGATCAAAGGACATGACTTCCAAAGTTCACACATGCAAAACAAGGCTGTTTGTTGTCCATCAGGCCACATAAAGCAAGCTCCAAACACAAACCCATTGAGGTTACTCTGGGTATGAAGCACGACAGCCAGGATGATTTGAACTGCACAAAACCTGGTTCTTTCTGCAAGGATAAGAGCTTCCAGAATAGCTTAGAGCACAGAGAGAGGAATTCAGCTATGTTTGCATTCCTCCCTGAAGATACAACCAAAAAGGATGAAAGGTAATTTTAATTACCTCTAGCAGCAACAGCACATGCCACCCACCTAATTAGGCAGGGCAGCTGCCTCTGAAGGTGCCAATCTCTTTCTACTAATGATAAAATTTTCAAACCTGAGTCCTTTGAGTTGTGCCCTAAGTAAGTTGTATAGACAACAGTGTAGTAAAAGTCCTAAAAATGGACTTCATTTTCACATGGGTCCCCCTTCACTCCACCCCGGGCCTGCAAAGGCAGAGCATGAACACACACTTTTGTGAGCAGCAGAGCCTGCTGCAGCATAGAAGTATCTCTGGGTGAAGAGCTCTCAATGCCTGAACAATGAACCAAACAATACTTTCAAGGTGACCTCTTCAAAGAGGGCAAGGCAGCTGGGTACTGTGAAACACTTTCACACTAGCAGAAGCTCTTAGATTGCTGAGGAGGCTGTGAATAGATGTTATTGGAACTTGTTTCAAAAAGTTAAGCTCAGATATGCCCTAAGCTTCCACCCAGTGTATAGCTTTTTATGGAGTTACTTGAGAACATTTTACTGTACTTCAAAAAAGCAGTCATCCAGCCATGATCAGCATTCACAGGAAACCACATATCTTCACACAGGACACAGGGCTTGGTTGCATATGTTGTTCTCACAAGCTGTATGTGCTGGTAAAATAAACATCAGGTATACTCTACTCACTGTTGAATTTCTTTTAAAGTGAAGACATATGAGATAACTTCTTTTGGCCTCTCCCCACTCTATGTTTTGTATTTTTGTTCAAAAACAGGATGAATTTTGTCTCAAGACTAAAAGTAATCTCCTCTGTATGCATCAATAAGGTCTAGGTGACCTGCCAAAACTCAAGATATGTAAGGTTATTGTGGTAAGAATAGAAACAGGTGGCAAAGTCCGGTATTTTTCCATACACTTTCATCTACTTCACAGTTCAAAGCCTTCAGTCACCTCCCACTGTTAACCTTTCTTTCATGATTTTTCTTTCTCCTTCGGTACTTTCCATAATGATATCAGACATCGGCATCTTGTCTGGTTTTTTTGCATTGTTTCTTTCTTATATCAGCAAACACCCAGTTTAAAACAGTATCAGTAACATCTTTTCATTTGTTATTTCAAATTCCTGCATAGATGACTTTGCTTTTGTTTCAGAAGAGGACATGCATTCAATTTTGAAAATGATATTACTTAAGAAACTTATTTGCATGAAGGAAATTCATCAGGGACAGTACAACAGCCTTCAACAAATCAAAATAATTGAAACTTACTGTTTAAAGCAGAGTCAAACTACCATTATTACAATTAATGCCAAACGTCATAATAAGAATTTTTAGTACTGAAACGCTTTTAAATATATAATTTATTAACCCATGTCACAGATGGTGTGAAACAACAGTGTCCTATGAAATAAGAAGACCCTTAAAGAAGTTGGGGGACTGAATATTTTGTATGCAGACCACAATGTTTGTGGCAATAAGAAAAAAGTGCTATAAAAGCCAAAAATCCATCACACATTAACAATTTCAAAAATAAATAGGGAGGGTATTAATTTCTCATTTCCAAGTGTGGAAGCCTGTTAGCTGCAAGGATACCAGGACTTTTATTTGTTGATAATGCTGCCTCTTTTTTCAAGATCTGAAGGAGGGTTATACTTACGTGGTTTTGCCATGCCAGGAGCACAAAAAAATCACCTCTGGAGAGAAGTTCAGAAGTAAGTTTGTTAATATCTGAATACATGAGCTACAGCAGCATTTAAAGAAATGTCTATAAATACCACAAGTGATTCAGCCTATCAGCTTGATGCTGCCTTATGTTAAGCTTATGCATCAGTGAGAAGGACAGGAAGATATAGCCATGATTTGAATATAAGCAAACTATTTGGCAAAGACATGCCTCATCATTTTTGTCATGAAAATTTTGAAATTTATACTTTTGAGATTTAGAGCTTGTTATTGCCGCTGCTCACGTTTTCCATTATAGCACCTCAGTGCTGATCAGGTTCTGCAGTCTGTTCTGCTCAGCAGCTGAATACATTTCCTACCATCAGTGTTCCTGCCCAAGCTGGTGTCATGCACAGAACAGTCTTGCAGCCTCCAGAGAATCCTTGTATTCAGGCTGATGGGCAGCACCACAAATTCATTATTCTACTTTTCCCTGTACATGATTTAACTCACTACCTATGAATAAATCTGTTATTTTTTGAGTTGAAAAGCAGGATAAATAGTCAAAATATTCTCCGGGAGATCGACTCAAAAAGAGACTATTACATAAGGGAGTGAAGGTGTTAAAAGAAAAAACAGTCCTCCCACTTACTCTTCTAGAAGAAACTAAAGTGGAAGTTTCTCAATATCCAGTCATAAATATCTGACTTCTTGACAGCTAAGGGGCACAGAAACCTGAAAACCTTGCACACCTAGAAAACTGAGAAGTTTTTAACCTGTGGAGATACTAGGGAGTGTGGGAGCTCCAAGCCTCAAGCAGGTAAACAAACTGCCAGAAAACCAGCTAATGTCATAAAGGGTCAGGGACAAGGGGAGGGTTCCAATCCCCATTCTGTGTGCTGATTTAAAAATATTCCAGTGGCTTTATGTGGCATGGCTAATTTTATCCGGCATTGCAGTGTTCCCTTAGGCCTCAAAGCAATTTTTATTCTGTTTTCTTTGCTTGGACTAGATTAACTATATAATTTTTACAAGTGTCAAAAAAGTTTGACATCTTCCAAAGTTTTCTACAAACTTTTCTACAAAGGTTTTAATTAAAAGAACAATTACAGAAATCAAACAAAACAATTATGCAACTGCTGGAGTATTGTACAAAATGTGCTATTTGAAGTCAAAAGCGACACGAATACAGGTGGTTTCAAAACTTTGAAGAAAAAATGTATCTTAGAAGCAGAAAAATGTATTTATATTGAGAAGAAAAAACCTAAAAGGTTCCTTTGCATCTTGCTAAAATATATTATATGCTGTTTAGAAGTGTACCAATAAAGGAGGTTTTACCACATGCATCATGATTCAACTTTGACAGTCAACACCAAAGGAAGCTGCTGGAAGTACATTAATGTCCTTCACACACAGCAGAGAGGAATAGGGGTGAGCAAATTTCAGTCCAAGTATTCTGACCTAAATATACTGAAACAGTACAAATCAAAGATTTAAAAGTTTTAACATGAGGGATCATCTTTCCTTAATTGCAGATAGGCTAATCTCAAATAGACATAAAGAAAAAAATTTCAAACTAAAGTGTTTGATATTTCTTTACTTTACTAAAGCTTCTATTCAAGAATCCTATTTATACTATCTTCAGAGGTCCTACAGATATATCAAAATTCTGAAACCCCTCAAGTCAAAGAGAAAGGTAAATGTGAGTTTTAAACTGATCCATGTTTCTCGTTATGTGGACTTAACACCTCAAAAACTAAAAAACAAGGGGATATTTTAGAGTGTGTTTAATGTTGGATTATGATTGCTTTAGTGTTTGTTTCAACAACTTTTTTGTTGTTTTTCCTTGAGTTTTGTTTTTGCTTGGAGGATTTGTTTGAATTTTATCGAATTCAATGTAACTCACCAAAGATTTCTTTCAAAAGCCTTGAAGGAATATATTTAAATTAAATAATGTTGGCATTCTGTATTGTAAACAACTACATATACAGTCATTTTAAAACTAGATCACCCTGGAATGTGGAGCAATGAGTGAAGCAAAGTGTTTATAAAGTGACTCATAGCCTTTTAAATACTAGAAATCTGATAGCAACATGGCTCCTATTACTTTTTTTACTACTCAGGTATATTGTCATATTCACTTATCCTTCACATAGGAATTAAAAAATTTCCCAAAAACATTTTTGGAAAGCATAACTTTCATCAAGTTTAGAAATTCTTCCAAAATAACTAAATTTATTTCAATTTTCGTCTTGACCATTATAATAATAACAATTGCCATATGAATTTATGGGCCCATTTAATAAGAGATATTGTTACTGTCTTTGGTATTGTCTGCATCTTAGAGCTCACACGTTTCTGCATATGGTGACAGTCATAGCTCCTGAAATAAAAGTGCTGAAGAAATGTAGATTATGTTCTAAAACAATCTCCAGCACAGGCTGCTTCTTACTTTGAGACACACAATATCCTACAGTCCTGACTTTAAATTATAGACAGAATTGCAAGAATTAGCAGTACAAAACTTCTGTAAAAAACATTTACAAAAACTACTGTTATTTACTGGTACAAAGCAGATTATATAAAACTCTCGCTTTGTATAGAAGTCTATTTTTCTACGTGACTTTTACTTCCTGTTGGATGGACATCTACACTGCCACATGGATATGAACAATACACATGCATTTCATGTAAACTACAAAATAGGGAATCCTTATCCAAAAATCCCAGTGGTTTTACTTCAGGACATAAAGAAAAAGAAAGCCAAAACCATAGATCTACTTACCTCAATAAGAAGATCAGGAAAACAAGAAAATAATAATGAGGAAAAACATCAATATCAATAAACTAAGAGTCTCTCCACCCTCTGCCAAAAAATTTAAATGTATGGTATTGACAAGGAACAATAAAAATGAACAGAGTAGCACTTCTATTACAAAACCACCTAATCATTTTATAGTTTGCCTGAGATATTTTTCAGAAGGAAGAGAAACAACAGTGTGGCAAAGAAGTTAAGGAATTTCAGAGACAGAGATACTTCCACAGCCTTACTGTGGGGTTTGTGAGAAACATGAAAGGGATGGTGATATGTGGGATTTACTGCTTCTGAGTGTTAGAGACAGTAAACGAACATTTGGAGTCTACCTATTGGGAGAAGGAAAGGAAAATTATTTTATTTAGCAATAGATCTTTATATAATCTTCTGCCAGAGCTGTCAAATGGCTCTTCTGCACACGTGGCAGTATTTAGCAATTTTGACCGACAGTACTTTTAAAAAATTACTATGCTCTGTGTTGAAAAACAGTTTAAAAGTAACTGAACTATTCATTGAGGAAGCCTTAGTAGAGAAGCCTATTAAATGGCTGATCCTTTACCTAGCTTATATTTAGCAATACATCAGACATAATTTTTCTGTTTTTGAAACGTCAATGAGATGATTCTTGAATTTTTACTAGGAATTGCTATGGAAAACTTTCTCAAAATACGTCACTAACCAGTAGTTTCTGAATATGGTATTTGCAAAGCACACAAATTAAGTAATTTTGTTATTAAATAAACAAAAAGAAAGATAGAGTAATCAAATTATGAGTACACTTAAAACTCCTTTAGAAAAGGATTTTTAGCAACTCCCAGACACCTGTTTCACTTTCTATGGTAAGAGACTAAAATTAATAATAAGGCTCTAAAGCCCTTCTGAAAAATTGATGCAAACAAATACTTTATTTTTGAAGTATATAGGCATAGTAAAGACTTCTGAACTTTAACTTCAGGAAAACAAATAATCCGTATGAAAGTTGAAATAACTATCAGGCCTCATGACAAAACTATGGCGTGTTGGTTCTCTCCTTACCACCACTGCACTTCCTTGACTTCTCACAATGCAAAGAACATATACCCACCCTTTGGAAAGCAATGCAATGCTAAGTGACAGTGCACAGAAAAGGGGACAGGATGTGCAGCATGCCATAGGCCTCCCTATCCTTCCTACTGCCCCTTTTCCTTTGTTTTTCTTCATGCTTTCTTGCCCCCACTGTCAGAAGATGTCTGGAAAAAAGAAAAGTTAAAAAACCCCCAAATCTTACAGAAGAGAACATATGATAAAAGAGAGTTACTGCCCATGCCTGAGCCTGTGCTGTCTAGGCAGCCCGCTGTAGTCACTGCCATCACAAAATTGAAACTCCTCTGCAGTTTGTGTTCTTTCTTGCTCCAGCTAGGCAATTGTCTGCTTTGATTATTACACAAGCTAATCAGGCAAAAACTTTCCTGCCTTGGCATTGTGTAAGCAATTGCAAAAGCAACTTGTAAGCTCGTTTCCCCAGGCTGTTAGTTTTCAGTTATCATGGTTGGCAGACAGATGGAAATGTAGGAAGGCATACTAACAGCAAACTATTCCAGTGAGACAATTTTGGCTGGTCATTTTTGTACATCATTCCATGATCAGCCGACCTTGTGAAATCTTCCAGAATTCCTTTTGCTTTCAGTGGAAAGTAGAGCTAACTAGCTTATGTTAAAGCCACTTTCAATGCTGTCGACATAGTGGTACCTGGGCAAACAGTATTCTAGTGGAGAGAAGACAAAATGTGATTATCTTGATATTTATTAGTACCTCACTGATCAGTAACACTCATGCTGCAGGTGGTCTGTTAACACCATTGAGACAGGACTATGAAGCTGCAAATAGCCAATAGGCCAATTATTATTAGGTGGTTAATGGACTAATGTACAACACAGGCTACTAATGTAGATTTCAGCAAGTCATTTACAAAAAAAATGGCCCCTGAACAAAGACATATCCTTCAAAATTTCTTTTTCAACACACTGGCATGAAAACATTTTGCAACAAGATCATTCATATAGATATAAAAAGTTATTCAACTCCATCCAAATGAAGTTTTTGGCAAGAAAGTCCCTTTCAGGAATAAAAGCATAGCTATTTACTCACATAATGCTGATTTTAAAAAGTGCCTATACTTGCCTTGTGGTTACCAGTTTCTTTTTTCTTTTATTACCAGACTAGTATTTGAAGATACCTACATACTTACCTCCTCATTTTTAAGATAACCACTTAATAACATAGACACACCCCAGGCAGTTAGAAACTAAGAAAATGGCCAATTTGTCTGAAGTGTTCATGACTTGAAGCTTACAAACACTGTAAAATGACACATACAAAAGATATTTTCTTTGTATGTAGTATGACTATATCACATAAATGTAAAGTTAATGATATTACAGTATCTGATCGAGGCATGTTATTTGTTCCTTGTTAACTTTTCCCTCACATTTGTTCTACATTAGCCTCATGAGGCTTATCAGTCAAGATGATTGAATATGACAGATCTCATCTGCAGTTCATATGACAAGTTACCTGAATGAACATAAAAGGGTTTTTTTTTCAGAAACGCTTCACAGAAAACTGCTAAAGACATGAAGCTCCACCAGCTTCTTAGAATCCGCAAGAATCAAGTAACAGACAGTGACATAAATTCAGCCTAATGGCCCTGACCAACAATCAGTTGGGATGTTCTCCCCTTGACCCAAAGGCTCCAAAACGTCTGTTTAAGCTCAAGGCTGGGCAGCCACTCTTACCTGAGCTGAGTTGTCCTGCCCTGTAGATGGACATCGTGGTATCGTTGTCTTCAGTCCTACCTCTAGCCTCATCTCCCATCCCGGGCCTGATTCATTACCATGCTTGGTGTGTCCAGGTGCAGCCGCACTGCCCTCTGGTCAGGGAGGGTACTACTGCCTGTGTTGGGGACATTCTCAGCACCTGTTTTGTCCCCCAGCTTGTTGAGTAGCCCTGCTGTTGCTGCTTGGTGACACTGACTGTGTGAAATGGAGCCACAGGAATAGGAAATGGGGGTTTTCTCTCCATCATCTCTCAAAGTAAGCTGCCTTGTGAAGAGAGAAAGTGGAATACTGCGGAAAAAAGGGAGAGCACAAAGAACATGTCAAACATTGCTTCAAGCAAACAAAATTCATATGAAGAATATGAATTCATAAGAAACTCTTATTAGTTGTACAACCACACACCAACTTAATCCAGCAGACGTAATACAAGATCACTTTGATTTTCAATCACAAGAGAACAGGATCTACGTAGAAGATGCTTGAGGAATGAGTCTCTTGCACCACAAAATGACTGTGGTTTCAGTATTCAGTAATGCTGAAACATGTGCAGAGAAGTACAAGTACCTGTAACTCTTTAGTACCTAAAATTCTTTGCTCTCTCTCTTGTTGTAAGCTGCTTCTTGGGATTTCAAGAGAGTCTTTTGCACTCTTTATTTCCACACCGCAGAAACGGAATATGTGAAGAGAAATCTAAGAAAATCAGCAAAAGTTTTTGCTACTGAATTTAAAGAAGTCAGTATTTTAGCATATAGCCCAGTTATACCAGATGACAAAGTATTTCTGAAAGTGTTGTTCCATATAGAAGACCTAAATTCTTAAAGCATAGAGACCGTATCAGAAATGAGAGTACAAGTACAGAGAAGTACTTCCAGCGAAAGGTCACAGGAATGAACTGTTAATATCAGCTAACATTGATAATACTATTGTCACAGTCATCAGATAAAATTTCTAATGCAATCAAAGCACAAAATAATGAAAGCACAAATAAGGGGCAGACGTTCTCTGGCATACTGTTTAACTGTGACGAAAACATGAAAGCTGGGAAAACAGAGGCAAGTTGAAAACTATCTTGCGTGTGCCTGAAGGCACAAAACGCAAACACCCTGTTCTAATCCTTTGAAAGATGAGTACAGCAGCCCTTTCACCTAGAAATTCAGCATGATAATAAAAAGGCTGAATACTTCCAACTGGTAGTTATTCAAATCATCCTGATCTGAAAAATTTTTAAAAATATTTTCTTTTAAATTAAAGTTGGTCTCCCCAGCATATACCCACAAAGCAGAAGTAAAAAATGGAAATAGTAGGCATCTAGCTCAGATTTGATTTCTTACAGCCAGTTACACATTGTTGAAGTTTTGCTCAAGATTGTCATGCCTTGTCTACTCCACGCTGCTTTGACACAGGCCAACATGCCAGATTTCCCTGACAATCACTGGAAGACTTCTTCTAGACTCCTATGTTATCCTATTCCAAGGCAGTTAAGATTGTGTAAAAGTATGCTTTTATTATTTGACATCTCTTGAAAACCAAATTGGGATACTATGCTCTGCAGTGGTAGTCTAGAACAATTATAAGAATAACCAAAAAATTAAGGTGTAGAACTTTTGAAACATGTTTAGGTATTTTTAATATGACCCATAACGTGAGTCATATTAAACTAGTGGTCAACGAAATATCTATTTAAAGGATGGGAAAATGATGGCAGTTCATACTGAGAAGTCTGTTTCCTTCTCTATTCAGTTCATGTCCTGTCTGGGGTTTCCCCATGCTTTCAAGATTTAGTCTTCTTGTTTACCTTACACCTGAGACAACACCAAAATATCCTTTTTGAAGGATTTATATTCAGATTCAAATCTTCATCTGACTCTTATTTCAGAGGTGGTTTTGCTCTTTCTGTACAAATGATTACCTGTCCTCAAGAGCCAAGTAAAATACACATCTCTTTGACAGGTCAGTCCCGTGACCTACACCTGATAAGCAAGGGAAGAGCTGTGGAATGAGTGAAATCAAACTCACTGGTTTGAGACTATCAGACTAAAATGCAAAATTCTCCCATATAATTATTTCATCTCAAATGTATAAACTGGTAAGTTGCTATCAGTCCTTGATTCAGATCACTTCTGGGTGACAGTGGGACTGAACCCAAAGTCTATCTTTTCTGGATCAAAAGACTCACTTGTGAACTCATTCCATGAGCTGTCAACAAAGTTGTGCTAGGAATGAGAAAATTTGAATATTTCAACCTGCTTTTTTGGCAGCTTGTGGATAAATTTTACTGGAGTATTAATGCATATGGCTCCTAGTATGAACACAGTTTCATGAATTCAGGCAAAACTACAAATTTACCCAAAGAGCCTATTCAAAGCTAACTAAAATTAGAAATAAAATGTGGGGTTTTTAAAATGATCTATTACATTAATAGTAAAGCTTTCTGTTAATAAAATTTCATCTACCAGAGATGGTATTTCTCTACATCTTTGAAAGGTTGACACAATGTAGTGTTGACATGCTGTAATGAGTGACTTGTTGACACAAGACACTTCATGTAATGTAAATTTCAAATGAATGTCCTCACAGAACTACAGAATAAAGAAGCATTCCAAAATATTATAAAAATCAATTTTCATTTCCTATGGATTTGAATCCTAAATGCTTTTCTATGATGAAAAACTTCCATAATGTCTGGTCTGTGCCTTGACAACAGCTTTAGACTTTACCTCCTCAGGTCCCTGTAGTAACCGTGGTATGACTACACCATTCATTCCCCAAATTTCCATGGGACATTATTAGCCAAGAGTCAGTTTTGTGCGGCTGTTTCAGCATTATGACTTGCTTACTGGCCATTCAGACATGAAAATTCTGGTTTATTAATCACTTGTTTAATTTTAGATTTAAGATTTTAGACTTTGCTAGACATAAGTTTCACAACTAACCTGTGGAAATTAATATGATAATTACTTAGATATTATTGTTTTACTTTAATGGGAATGGAATTGAAGAATGAGATGTGAAGAGCTGGAAATTGCAGTTTTAAGGAATTTTCATTTTTATACAGATCTTCTAGATTATATATTGTTATTTTTTAAAATATAAAAAAGGAAGAATTCAATAGCTGTGGAAAATCTGCAAGACGATATTCAGAATATGAAGCTGCTTTCTTCCTCTTCCATATTATAGCATTCTGACGATCTGAAAAGACAGGAATCTATTTTTAAGTCATAGACATTTTTTTCGTCTAGCAATTTCTATTTCACCTCTTTCTGCTGTAAATTTCAAAACTTCTATTCCAGATGAGAAGTTACTACTTTAAAATTACTTTAATAAGTGTGCTGGTTTGACTGTAAACCAGCAGGGGAAATCAAGCCCATACATATACCTTGAGAGAGATTTTAGGTCAGAATTACAATTTTAATAGAAAGGTAGAAATAAATGCAGTAATACAGAAACACCAGCTTAAACTGACAGAGTCACGGTATGACCTGGCAGTGGTTGCAGTCCTGTGGAAGGTCTGGAACTCTGGGTATCCAGTGGTCTTGGTGTCCAGTGGTGAAGGTCTGGTTGTCTGGGTGTCCGGTGGTCCGGTCCTACGGTTGTCCAGTGGTCGTGAAAGCACTAGTCCCATAGAAAGGCCTGGTCCTCTGGGTATCCAGTGGTCTGGTTGTCCAGTGGTCTGGTCCTCTGGGTATCCAGTGGTGGTCTCTCTGAATCCCCGAGCCTGTTTTTATGTGGCGGTTCTTAGGTGGTATCTCCTCCAGGGAGGGGGATTTCCTCAATCAAAGGGGATGTTTCTGACTTTCTGTTCCTCGTTGCTTATCCAGTTCGGTAATGGGCCGTTAGCAGAGATAATCCACTCAGGATGAGCGGTGCTGCTGCTTCCCGGGGAAGTTATCACAGTTGAGATAAGAAACACTACCCCACCTCACATGATCTGCCTCTCCTCAGCCAATGCCTCAGGGACCAGATGTGTAACCAGCTGCTGTGAACCACCCATCTTACCAAGGAATTATGTGGGTGGTGATACAATACATCCTTTTTTGGTTAACCCAGGACAATAAACCCAGGACAACTGGAAAACAGCTGACACTTCAGAATTTATGCTATTATTTTCCCTGATGGGACCCAAAACCTCCATACATCTAAAATAGCTTATTTAAAACAGCTTTTGTCATCCCCCCTCCCCCTAGTTGATACTTATGTCACTAAAATAGCCCAAGCAAGTTCCCTTAGGCATATTAGCCAGGTTCAGAATTAATAAAAATACATGTACAGCACCATGTTGTGTTATCTGGATATTAAAAGGCATAGTATGTCAAAATGATAACATCAAAACTACAGGGTTTTTACACTACAGAAGCATTTCTGTAATCAGTGCATATTTTCTTGCAATATTGAGATTTTGTTACAGGGAAATGTTTTATCGAACCTCATTAAAAAAAATTCTCACATATGATTTTCACCAGTAGAAAATTAAGCTCCTTTATATTTCATTATTGGGTCATAGAATACTCTCAGGCATCAAAATGTTTTCCGTTGAAGTGAAATTGAGCAGAATAATTACAGTGCACTAAACAATTCAGGGCTCAGTGGTTTGTCTGTGGTATGAGTTTATGTGTCCTACATAATGTCAAAAGTAAATTAGATTTCAGCTCATGACATTTAACAGGAAGCTGATGAACAGGTAAATTTCTTGCTATACTTTTACAGTTTTGTTTATTTTAAAACAAATATCACTACATTTAAAATACGAGAACTTTCTAGAGGGTTTTTTGAGTTAACCTTTGGAATAGTTTTAATTAAGGTTTCTCACAATATGGATTTACCACTTGCAAGTATGTGCAATGTTAGTAATTTCAATCTCATAATAACATATGTTTTTTCCCAGACAACTATTGCCTTATTCAATGCACATGGCAACTCATATTCTCTTAACTGTTCATATGTTACACTCAATGACACATGCATGCAGATAAATGCACCTTCACTGCTGATATTAACTAGTTAACAAGAAAAAAATTAATTTTTTTGTAAGCCATTCAAGTTATATGCTGTTTATTTAAAAAAAAATAAACGTGCATGTATTTCCATTGGATTAAAAACTGGAACTGTAGAGAGCAAAAATATTGAAGGTGAATTTAACAAATTCCTAACCCACCTCCTAACTGCAGGGGCTAGACCAGCTACCTGAACTGAAGCATGCAAGGGCTACTTGGAACTGACAACTATGACTCAAAAGTTCAGCACCCACTGCATAAAGCACCTAAGGGTCAGGGAGCCACATATATTGACAAGGCATCTAGGATAGCACTAGATCCCTAAGCACAGGCAACTGATCCAAGGTCAAGGTATAGACAGTGCCAGAGTATAAGTCACGTTCTTACGCTGCCATTATAGTTGAGACCGTGTCCAGATATTCAAATAAACAATTCACCTCATCCCTATTTAGACAGTGGCATTTGATCAGATGAGCAACTCTAGATTTTCTTAGTCATACTCGGTCTTCTTTGGAGCAAGCTCCCATTACAACCAACGCTCACATGCAGACTGTCATCTACCTCACAGAAACCTGTGAGATGAATCTGACTCAGAAAAATTAGTCAAATGTGTCTGGTAATTTTTAAGTGTTTGATTTTTCACTATTTCAATTAGCATAGAATAGAAACTGCAGATCATCATGTCTAAATCTATAGTTATATAGATTATAAATACATAAATATAAACAATATAAATCGAGAGTCTTAGAGGGCCTTAAGTTCTAAGGTTAGGCATATAGCTTGACTAAAGCTCCCACTTTGGGGAGGTTGTAAGAGATTAATCCAATATACCTCAGGCATTCTGGCACAGGCAGGCTTTGCATTCAATTCCAGTATGGCTTCGCCTGGGTTATGTGACTTTTCCATTGCCTATTGACGTTTCTTGCCTCATCCTATCCATTCTTATAACAGACCAAAAAATTACTGGAAAATAACTCATACATTAGAGAATAGTCCTGTCTCCCTTTAGGAGGATACAAGAAGTAAATTACTGCTGATGTTTACAAGTAACTTGGATACTGAGTAGAGAGGATTGATATCATTTCTGTGCATAGTTAACAGGAACAGGGACAATTCAGTGATCACAAATCCACAATTTTCCTTTGAAACTATGTATTTCAGAATACCAGAGTCTTTATGTTAGGGTCTTGCTCATCATTTCAGTTCTTGGGGATAGCAGCACTGATAACATCTAAACTACAAAACTCTTCTCTCTGTTCTTGTGACACGTCTTTGGTGACATACTAGTCATTAGTCACTTTAGTAAATGCCATCTTGCCTGACTGATTTTTACCTCACAGTATATTTAAAATACATCTCTTTCATCCAGGGCTATTCTGTATTTATCCTACTTTTGAGCTCTGTCAATGATCTATTGCTTTTCCTTTCACTCTCATCCACACAGTCAGAGCTTTTTTTGACCTGACCTGCCTCGCCTTCTGCTTTCATTCTGCCTTCCTCAAAGCAATCTTTGCAAACAAGACTCTTTCAACCTCTATCTTCCTTCAAATCAACACATAAGTATACATCTTCCTTAACAGTCTCGGCCTTTCCCTTTATCCATTTTTTATGCACATTTATGTAGCAGTTAACAGCAGACAAACTCTAGTAAATCAAATAACTACAGTGAGTTTTTGTATGTTAAGCACAGGTTAATGCAGCATTTAATTTACCTATTATTTGCTTTTAAAAAATTTGAAACACTGGCCCATTGAGTTATCTTCACCTAGGAAAAGTAAGCTAGAACTCTACATTCTCACAGAACGTCTTTCTGGAAGAAGTGATTCTCACGAGCTGAAAAACTAAATATTTCTGTCTTCCTGTGAATGTGTATCTATCTAGGATAGAACATACACATCCACTGCAGGTAAGTTCCTTACTTTCCAGGTAAGGAACACTACAGTATCAATAAAAACCCGTCAGCCTACTGACAGTATTGCCGTTAAAGAGCCATTATTTCTACTCATAATCTAGTTTTGCACTATTTAATTTGCTGGAATTTGTTTTCAATGGATGTCCAGCCAGCATTCATATGACAGAACTGTGTCTCTACATTCTCAGTCTAATCAGGCCTCGATCTTAATGGTAAACCAGAAAAAAACAATACTAGAGCAAGTTGGGAATACAACTCAACTCTTCAAGTGTCGGCTCTCCTCCACCCTTTCGGGGCAAAGCCTCCGGCCGGGGCTAAGCCCCGGTGACCAGTAGGTCCCCGACTCCCCGGGGCGGGACCGCCCGGCGGGAGCCACCTGCCGCCGGCACCTCCCACCGCCCCCTCCCGGGGACGGCGGCCCGGCGTTCCCTGAGCCACCGCCGCCTCGGCCCGGGGCGAGGCTTCCTGCGCTCGGCCGCCGCCGCCTCTCCGAGAGCCAACCCGGGGCTGCGGCCGCCGGGGCGGGGGTGAGCGGGAGATCGCGCCTTATGCAACCGGCTCAGGGAGCGGCCGCCGCCGCCTCGCCGGCAGCAGCAGCTCGGCGCTGTCCGTGAGTCCGGGGCGGAGGGGGGAAGGTCTTCGACCTCAGCCGTGCGCGGGGAGCGCGGGAACTCCCGCCCCGCTGCCGCCGGGCCGCCCCGCAGGTGCGGCGAGGCTGAGGCGGGCGGGGGCTCCGGGCCGTGCCGAGGCTGAGGCGGGCGCGGGGCGCCGTCGGAGCTCCCTGTCTCCTTCTCTCCTGAGCGGGTGTAGGCGCGGGCGTCCTGCTGGGGAGGAGGAGAGGGCGGGAAGAGCTCAGCCCGTGCCGGCCGTCGCCTCCGCGCCCTGCCCTGCCTTGTGCCCGGCGGCCCGGCTGCGGGGAGATGCGTGGCTGGGACGACCTTTACCCGCTCCCAGTGCCACCCTCCTGGGTGCCGGGGGCTGCCGTCGGGATTCTTTCCTTGCACTTCATCCAGAAGCTGCTATTTCCCTACTTCTGGGCCGACCTGAGATACCTGTTCAAAGTGTTGACCTATGGGCTGAGAGTGGAGATGTACCGGCTGCAAGGGAAGGTTGTCACCATCCTGGACAAGTTTGTGAAGCTGGCAGAGAAGCAGCCCCACAAACCTTTCCTCATCTACGAAGGCACAGTTCACACCTACCGGGATGTCGACCGGAGGAGTAACAAGATAGCACAGATCTTCCTGCAGCACGAGGCTCTGAAGAAGGGAGACACGGTGGCCTTGCTGATGGGGAACGAGCCGGACTTCATCCACGTGTGGTTTGGACTGGCCAAGCTGGGCTGCGTGGTGGCGTTCCTCAACTTCAATGTCCGCTTCAGATCACTCCTGCACTGTGTCAGTAGCTGTGAGCCCAAGATACTGGTTGTGGGAGCAGGTAGGGTGTACTCCTCATTCCTACATCCAAAGCTATTAATGTCACATCTCCCACATGTCTGGCCCTCCAGCTCCTTTATTGGAAACCTAATTTGCAGATGTTCACAGAATGAAAGAAACACGGGGCTGGAAGGGACTTCAAGATATAAAGCTTCAGCCTCTCAGGCAGAAGTGAACATCCATTTAACCTTTTCTTAAAAAATATGCATTGCAGGAGAGCTTTCAACATCTAAGTACAGCCTGTTGTAAATGTTTAATTGCTTCAGTAGTAGCTTAGAGTGTCTCTGACTCTTAAGAGTAATTTTCCATTCCTTCTCAAATAGTCGAATTTAAACTTATTTAAGTCATGTACTTTATTTTCTTATGCTGTCTCCCCATCTTTCTGCTTACCAAACACTCTGCAAAACTGGAAGATCTAAGCTCGGACTGTACAACCTCTGCTGCTCAACTGTTCGCAGCAGTACCGTAGTTTTCCAGGAATAAAGTTTTGGGAGTAGTGCACAGAGGAGGTTGATTCATAATAACCAACTTACCGTTCGTGTTGAATTGTAGAAGGAATTGCTATGTTTCAATAGGGATAGTACTGTAAGTTTCCGGAGTATTACATTTTTATTAAATGCTTCAAAATATTTTAAAATCTTGTTGTAGGCATCCTGGGCGTTGTATGTTCAAATTGGGCTTCAATTAGGTAGATATATAAACTGAAGACAGATCCAAAACATAAACTTGCCATAGCATTTATGATCAAGTGCAAGTGAACCTGCAATGCTTAAAGATCACACAGAACCTTGACACTTGGTTGGAGAAAAATATATCAAAATATTGCATATTAATGTTGTCCCGCCTCTCTAAAATTATTGTTTTAAGTCTACTTTGCCTTATTTCTGTTTCACAACTTCTTGCATTACTCTTGTTACACAGGTGTGAGGTTTTGCACCCATGGCACCTAAATGTTGGAATTTTCTTCCATCTGTTCTCTGCTGCTACAAGTTTGTGCTTTCAAAAATGTATTTAAGATTATTCCCTTGCATATTTTTAAGTTATAAATCTTATCACTTTGATTCTATATAATATATTGGCTTAAGATGATTAGTAATTAAAACAAGGCAATGAAACAAAAGCATTAAATATAATCCAAATGCATGATAACAAGGCTTCTGAACTGACAGTTTTTCATTTTGCCTTCTTACTTAATGTAAAAAAAAATCTTGGTTAGCCCCTTCTTATGAATATGTGCTTTTGAGTGTATGGACTGAGGAATGGAATTAATATTCAGGAACTTCTGCTCATTGACTGTGGCAAAGGAGAAACTTTGGATCAAATCTTGTATCTAAGAGAAGTTTTTATTTACATGAGAGGTTAATTAACGAATGAAAAAAGCATTTGCAAAACAGGACCAGGAACTGTGTTTCTCTGCTCTTAATTTGCCACCAGCAGCTGATAGTAAGAGCAACTGTGTTGCTCTGGGAGTCTGCCTGTGCTCACAAGAGAAGAGCTATGTGCAGACACATGGTACAACAGAGATACCAACAAATTAGCCTCTCCGTTGCCGTTTTACATCTTGGTCTTCTTATTTTATTAATGGCTTGTAGTCTTTCCTGTAAGTCTGTCAGTCCCTTGAGCCTTCTCAGTATTTTTCTTCAGGACTTAGAGGCTCTTTTTTATGTGTATCTGTGAAAGAAGTTAAAATTGCTAGGTCCTTGGCTGTTGACCACATCATATGGGAGCCTCTCCAGAGGAGTCCAGATTTAGCAACTGAAGGTTTATACACAGTCCAATGACTGTGAGGACTAACTCATACCACTGTTGAAGGAAACATACCATACCTAATTATTGTAGATAATAATTTCCCCCAATGTTTATAAAAATTGCAGAGCAATATTTAACACTGGTGTTACACAGTCAGTTACATAATTCTTAAGAGGTCTATTAAAAATCTTTTCATCTAGTGTTAGTGTGAGTTTCAAGAGATTCTTCCTTATCAATAGACATGATTTGAGCATTTTGCTCTTGTGGCACCATTTTCACAGGAATGTGGATAGCTTGAACATAGTATAATTTTTTTCAAAATATTTACACTAAACACAATCAGCCTTGGTCTAATATCTATCATTGCAATAGACAGGCATCCTGTTTGCCAACTAAGATTTTCTTTTTTAATCAGGGTGTAGTATGCAATGGCAGTATTTCTGGATAGTGAAGTTCTGCTTTTTAAAAGTATGTAGGTTTTTCACCCTCACACACAAATAGAGGTTGACTTAGAAATTCTGTTTCTTGCAATAGTTACAAAACTATATTTTCAGTATTTTGGATGACCTTTGATCTTGTTCATACACCGCAGCACAGCAGAAATCACCCCCTTAACAATTCGACTGCTCACTGCCTGTGCTCAGCAAGACCGGATTTGCTCTCGAAATTCTTGTCTGTAATAGCACATTAAAACAGGAACCTCTGTTATGTCTTACTATATATTTACTTGATGTTAAGGTTTCATTTGTGCTGAAGGGAGCTTTCCACCTTTAGCTGCTATCTGAAACAATTCCCACAGATAATTGTGTATGGCTAAATCTTCCCTGCTGAGAATGGCCTCCCTTTGTGTGAGATGATTGCATCTTGAAGCTTTTTTTGGTACCTATTGTCATTTTCAAAAATGCTTTAATTTTTTACAAATGTGATACCTCTGTACAAGTAGAATGGATACTATTAATGGTTGCATTTTCTTCCATTCCTTTTCCATTTTTCATACTCCCTCTTGTAAGATCACTCTCATGTGCCACTTTTTACTCATCACTTTTGCTGTGTAGCCTGCATATTTTTCAAACATCGTGGTTTGGTAACCCCATCCAATTAGAATCATCTTGTCTTTGTTTCAGCACTTGGAATCAGACTTTCGTCACGTCTGACAATTCTCTGATATTTGGATTGCTTTTTCTAACTTTAGATGAGGGTGTTTCAGTAGTATTTAAGTCTTGTGGGTTTGATTTTGACTTAATGTGTTCTGTGAACTCTGCAATTAAATGTTTTATTCTTATGCCTCATATATATTATTAAAATTTCAGATTTCTTCCTCTTGTTTATTTCTTATATGAAATGGCTAACTCTAAAAGGCTGATTTTTTTTTTTATGACACCAATGTTCTTTTAATTCATCTAGTGCAATCAAGTAAATTTTTTTGTCTTCTCATCCAGCCTGTGGCTAAAGGGCAAATACAGATTCTGTGATTTGCCAATATTTAGTCCGTCTGTTCCTTTCCAGTAATTCCATTTGCCTTTGTGTCAGAGAGCTTTTTTACTCTTAACTACTCTCATTTGTCTGCTGTGTTCCCAGAGTATTTAGCTCTTGCTTTAATTTGTTGCTTAACCTTCTCACACTTCCATTCTCAGAAACACTGTCTCCCACCACTCCCATTTTGGGGAATGTTTCTTGAAAGAGATTCAAAAGCTGGAGCTTAAAACTGCATTTTTAATAAAACAGTGGCTAACTAATTTGTAAGTAAATGGGGAACTTGTAAAAGAGAAAGAAAGAAATTGTGTGGTCTTCTCTTTCAAAAAGTATTCATCCTTACTACATTTGTTACTGGATCAGTTGTTTAACAGCTGCTGGTTAAACAGAGGAGGTAAGGTACTGCTTAAAATGAAGACATTTTTTAAGGCACTCTGTCTGTTCTGGGAAATATTTCTGTTGATTGAAGTCTTGCTTGAAGCATAGATTACACTGCATCGTTAGTATCATTTTATCTATCACTGTGCAACAGCAATGCTATTAAACGAGATTTATAATCTGGTGACCCACCAGAAATGCACGAATGGAATTTATTTGCATTTCTAGTGTGTTCCTACTGGGAAGAGGTCAGCTAAGAGTAGGACATCCCGGATTGCCTTCATGACTTCTGTTAAAGACCATGTTAAAGGATTGCTTTTTAAACTCCATGAGATTGATTTGCATCAGTCCTGATAACAAAGGCTGTTAAGCAGGTGTACATGCCACATGGACACGTGTGGGCAGCCTGCTCTATGTGGATCTGCTTGAGCAGGGAGATCGGACCAAGATGAGCTCCAGAAGCCCCTTTTGTTCACAGTCATCCTGTGATTTTGCAGTTCTTTACAGAGGTACATCTCCCAGCTGTATAGCATTTTTCTGGCCAGGATTCTTTACTCTTGAGGCACTAACTAAGTGCTTTCTGCTGCTGCTGAGTATATTCTGAACTAGATAGAAGCATGTCTACATCCTGGAGAAAGAGAGTTAACAAAGTATTTTTTAGTATTTGTAGATTAAGGTTGTATAATGTTACTTACAAGTAGAATTATCATCTCTCTTGTTAGTCACAAAGTGAAAAAAATAATGGAGTCTATCAAAACTACCTTTTCTTATCCATTTGGAATAAAAATCTATTTGGACCTAAACATTTAGGATGAGGGAACCATAGAGGACCTATGGAAGACACTCTTACCTGCTCTGTTAGACACCATATCTCTTTGATCACTTGGTCTTGGTCTGTGTCTTTTCCCAGATGGTCTTTGAGTGGGAAAAAGGGCCAACTGTGATTTGCAAGGTAGTTTATGTTTTATTACCTTTACTGCCTTCAGTGGTGCTTCAAGATACCAGCACTGCTCCTGAGCCACAACTGACTTTTCTATTATTTTTACTTTGTGAGAAGCTGTGTTGAGTCACTTGGGGGATCAAGTACAAGTAACAATTATTTTCTGAGGCCAGACAGTGTGGGGAAGAGTTTGGACTTGCTGTAACTTCCTGAGCATATCAGCCAGGGTACACATCAAAGTTATGCAAGAACCATTTCATAGAGTTTTCTTTCTGAATAACTTTCTGTTCAGTACAAACTGATCTCATAATCTAATGTATTCCTTTCATCACTGTGGGACTGTGTCCTTGCCAACAGCCTGCTTTGCTAGAAAATAACATAAAAAACCTTTGTGCAACTTGAAGCCTAGGACAGTAGTTCAAAACATATTTTCCTTGCTTTCTCAAAAGATGTAACTGAGTTATGTATTCGTGTGAGGATAAAGTAACAGTTTCACAAACTTTTGTTGAATAATGCTTTAAAAGTAAGAGGAGAAGAAAAGCAAAAAAAAAGGAAGTGGAAGTGCATATCCATCCTGATCAATTCTAGATATGTTTTCCCAGTAGGAGCCAAACAATTAGTAAATGGTGAATATTTGTATACAAACGATGTAAACAACACACATGGAACTTGCCAAACTTTGAGCAGACATTTCTTCTGAAACAAGTAGCCCAAACCCTGGATATACTTACATAGTGTAAAAAGTAAACAAGTACTTGAGAGAAACCCCAAGTTTAAATAGCTGAATTGCTTGACTATAATTAATTTCCTGTATGATGAAGTGCACATACAAAGTACCTCTAGAAATAATCAAATTATAGCTCTTCCAAGAGGGCTTTGTCTTTGTGACAGGTGGAAAGGGTGATATGTAAAGACTAGAGAGACCTACACGATGTTTGGCACAGAAGTTTTCTGTTTATGGAACAAAATGTTAGTTGACTATCATTAGAATTATTATTTGGAAATATCTTACTACAACTGAGAGTCATCTTCAAACACCTCATCTCCTGTGTGTTCCAGAAGTAACTTCCAGTTTCTGGCACTTTGAATACAGCTGTTTTAAATTACCTTTTTTTATTCAGAAAATAATTTGTTGTTTCTGCTGTTCTCTGCTACCTACTGAGAAATTTCTTTCATGATAAAGTTTAATTACAAGCTGTGCAGATATTGTTCCAAGTACTAGATTCCTGAACACAGAAGAAAAATTCTACTGTGTAACCGTTTAATAGTTCAATATTAGTAAAAAACTCCAAAGCCATAGATTTTAAAAGCAAGTGTTTAGAGAATTAATAAACAGTGTGTGTGTTTAATTTGAAGATTAGTCTTTACTATTTTGGGTAAATATGTTTCAGTCTTCTAAAAGGGAGCTGTGTCCTCATGTCTTTCTTGAACCTTAGATGATTATGTCTTTAGGGTTGAAATTAATAGTTGCTGTCTTTCTTCCTTTGATACAAGAAAAGGGGGAAAAAGAAAAAGAAGAGGCAAGTCCTCCTCTTTTTGACAGACTTGCATTGTAGATGGAGCCAGTGCACTAATAAAGAATGACAGAGAATGCTATATTCTTTTACTACTTTTGAGAACAAAAATAGAACTCCAGTTACTTTTAACACCTCTGTTTCTTTTGCTAGGTTCTCAGTCTAACTTGCACCTACACAAGCTGTCCTTAGTATATTTAAGAGACATTTATGCCTAATAGGAAGACAAAAAGTACTGTAAGAAGATAATATGTATGTAGTTATTCCATCCCACTTGGTTTATTAATAGCTGTTAGAAATAGTACGGTTGAATTTTTCTATTTATTGCTTGAAAAATATACCATAATTCTGTTATAGGACAGCAAGACAGAATTAATATGGCAATGAACCTTGACATTCAGTGCATCAGGTCTCCTGCAGTTAATTCTACTGTTGTTAACATTATTTTTTGTTCACATTTTTGCACTCTCTTGCTATCTATAATGGAATGGGACTGTACTCCAGTGGTTCAAACAGGAGGCTATCTATCTTTCAGATTTTTAAAAGTTTTGGGTGATTCCTTCCTGAAATTATTCTGCAGTACAAGGGAGTTAGAATACAAAAATTTTAATGTTGCACTATATCAGATCTATTTGCCAAATGTTCATAAAATACATAAAACTTGTAGTCATTAGGCTTTAGATTTGTAAAACATGTTTGGCTGGTGATAGCAGCTATATATCTGATATAGTAATACAGATTAGTATGTTATTAACTAAAATATCTACATCAATGTGTCATTAGGGAAGTAGTTTTCTGAAACATTAAAAATCTTGAGTTGTTTTGGTGTAAAATTTATGCATTCCATGAATGGTATCCATATTTAATATTTGTGAAAGGAGTTTGAAGTTGACGTCAGGGTTTCAAGTGCTGGCCCTGGCAATGCCTCATTGTGAGGTTCTGGGTGATTCATGTCAGCTTTGTTTGTTTATTCATCTATAAAAACTGAGATAATAAAATAAATTTATACCCACAGGAATATTGGCAAGATTGATTACTTAGACTGAGATGTCTCAAAGCACTTAAGTGTAAATGTTCTTGCTGTTGAGGGCATCTAAGGAAAGCTCTACTGTAATTACTAGTTATGTATATATTTGCTTTGCATCTTCAATCGATTTCTTCAAAATTTATTTGAAGTTGAAACTTTCACTTTCTTTCTATTATATAAAGAAAAACTTTAAGAGGAAAAATAGTTTTGTGAAGACATAGTGTAAGTAACATTATTTTGTGTTATTTTTTAAGATTTGCTTGGGACACTGGAGGAGATTCTTCCTAAACTTCAAAAAGATGTTAGTGTTTGGATAATGGCCAAAGACTCCACGTTTCCAAGTGTGCATACCCTTTTAGACAAAATAGAAGGTGCATCTGAAGACCCTGTTCCAGTCAACCGATGCTCTGCCAACAACCTCAAGTCAGCTGTTCTGTATATATTTACTTCAGGAACAACAGGTACAGGTTTGTTAATGAGTCTATATTTTCCTTCAGCTTTCATCTAGAAACTTAATTTTTCTGAAATTCTAATCTCTTAATAGCAGAATGTCGTGCTTCTCATCTAGAAGTAGTATTATAGAAAAAAACCCACATATTTCTAGTTAGTGACTGTTTCTATTACGTGGTTTATAGGTTTCTCTTCTTTATGTTTTCCTGCCACATTGTACAAGTACTATGAGAGGCTTTACCTCTTATTACTTCACAGCTAAGGTGTTTATAAAACATTGCTTTTTTGGTCAGTTTACAATCATAATAGATAGTATTTTGAGATCACGTACCGCGGCCTAGCTACAATTCTTAGGATTTTACCTAGAACTTTAAAAAACAGTCTTGAAACAAGCAAATAGACATTTGTTTTTCTTTCATTAAGTCATGTTTTATGCAGGTCACTGTAGAGACAGAAAATAGGATTAAGTTACTAGCCTTTTAGTTTAGAAACAGATGTCTGAATTGTGCTCCAGCAGCTAAGAAGCTAAGACTTAAAAAAACCTGATCACTGACATGAGAAGCAACATGATGTTTTTAAGGTGAGCGGACTGGCATTCTCATTAATATTTAGTCACATGAAGATTTAAAATGCATATGTGGTTTATGGCTTTGTGCCTTCATATAAATAATAATTTATTTTCTTCAGGTTCTCAGGAAAAATTCAGAAATAAGAACATCAGTCTAGAATAAAAAGAATAGGAGGTTATAAATATTGTCAGGAGGTGAGGTTACGTTTGTAATACTACTGATAAAGAAGTTGAACTTCCTGGTTAGGCATATGGAGTTAAAATTAGCTAAAAAATATTACAGAGTTATCCAGGTGGCATGATTTTGTTCTAACAATTGCAGTCAGAATATCTTTGAGACATCTTAAATTTCAGTTATGTAGGATTTAAAATATTTTTAAATCTTTGTATGTAATGCATTAATTTACATTGAATTTCTATTATATGCTATGTAACTAAAACCATAAGGTTTTTTTAGTGTGAAGAGTATGGAATAACTAATTCTGAGTAACTGAGCATTTTCACACATTTTGATAAAGTGGTGAGTGATAAACTTAGTTGAAAGAGAGGAGGATTTTGCACAGTCTGTAGTAGGCTCTCTGTAAAGGCAGAAGTACTCAACACTGTAGAAAACTTCTTGCTCTTAGCAATTCATTGGCACCATAGGCTTATTGCCTTTTCGCTTTAGTGTGATGGGCTTTGGAGTAGCCTTGAGGTGTAACTAGAATCTCAACAGATTACACGTCCAGCTAACAGCTCTAGCTGTCTTCAAATGAACAACAGCTTTGCTAGAATAGGTGAGAAAACTTTATGAAGCATTACATTTTTTGAAAAATCAAACAGTTCTCACTGTTCATCATCAGCCTGACTCAAATTTGTTTGTCTGTGTGAGAACATATATAATGCAAGATCACATCCCCTACTCAAAATACTGGGTAGCAGAGAAGTAGCCCAAGAAGGCCCTGTCCTGTGAGTCTGCCTGTTGCTGAACAGAAATGCTGTGCTGAACCTGAAGAAACTCATTGACAAGAACTTAACTGGAGTGGACTTCTCACTGTTTTCTGTTTGCTTTTTTTTTTAAATTCCTCATAGTCTTCATAGAGTTCTAAAACAAATAGGAAGATGCAGATGTATGATTCTTAGATAAGCACGCACTATGTGATCTACTTCGTGTAGATCCCATACCTTTTTAATTTACCTTACAGTCACTATGACTCTTGCCTGAACAAGATCTGGTGTGATGCCTCTTTATGTTAGAGGAAGTCTATATGCAGAGGAAATGTTTTTGTCCCTTCTTGCTGTATAGAATTTGATAATAGCAAACAGTTGAGTTTCTTCATGTTTCCACTTTCTTGAATGGATGTGACATCAGACTAAATAGCAAGAGATGTGGTTACAAACTGGCTTATCTTTATGTGTACAGAAGAAATATGCAATACTATGTTAAACAGCAATTGTCTATTTATGGCCTTCTAAACACATGGTTGAAAATTTGGTTACAGAAGAAAGAATTGATTCTTTTATGGTAAAGACTTTATACAGGGAAAAAAAAGTTGGGTTCTGTATAAGAGAAGCTTTATGCATTTTTTTTGGTTTTGTTACAGGCCTTCCAAAGGCAGCAGTCATTAGTCATTTGCAGGTTCTTAAAGGAGCTGCTGGACTGTGGGCTTTTGGTGCTACTGCAGAAGACATCATTTATATTACTCTGCCTCTTTATCACAGTGCAGCATCTCTTCTTGGAATTGGTGGATGCATTGAACTGGGTAAGGCTTGTTTGATTTTGTGGTTAATAGAGAATTAATTACTATAAAACACACTTAGGCTCACTACCTCTGGGGAAACTATGCTTTGCTGAAATTAAATGAATAGTCTTTTTTGGAATAGCTATATATCTTGGGTAGAGGGGGAGTTTTGTAATAAAAAAGGATCTCTATGAGCTCTCTTTGTGGAGAAGAATTAGTTAGAGTAATTTGTGCCAAAAATGTTTTTACTTTCTTTTATATTTAGGTAAAAAGGAAGTTAAGGACATATGCCATATTTTGGCAGTGTGTATGGTGCATTAGTGTGTGTATAGACTAAGCATGGTACAGTAAAATAGAACTAAAATGTATTTTGGGGAACTTAAAAAAGTTGAAAAATACATTTATAGTAAACATTCAGCTTTTCAATATATCTTTAAATGACATATAACTTGTTTTTCCATTTAATTTCCGTACTGTTTTAACACAGACAATAAGATATACATGTATTACTTGAGACAATGTAGGTGTCCTCAATGACTCTCTTATAAAACATTCATCTGGAACTCCATGGCAAATATCTCCTGTTTCCTTATGCATCAAGTACAAGTCAGAGCAAGGAAAAGATCATTGTATTATGGATTAATTCTGTCTGAATCTGCATTGATGAACACTTTCATGAGAAATTAGTCTTCAGTGATACCTAAATGGTTTGCTAATCAAGCTGAATTTTCTGGATATTTTCAGTTAAACACTTGAACAAAGGAGTTCAACAAGAGTACACCACCAACAATGAGAAGCTGTCTTCGTGTTTTTAAGCTCTAATCTATTGCTTTACTGTCTCAGCCAGGAGGATGGTTTCCTCTCCCTCTTTGCCTTCCAGGTTTGAACACATGTTTTCAAATGAAACAGCTTAAACACCACATAGTTCTCTGAACCAGGCTGTCTTAGTTCCTCAGATGTTCTGTTTTGTAGCTAAGCTGCCACATAGAGAAATTGCTTAATTTCCTTTTCAACTGTTTCTGTAAAGGTGCAACATGTGTCTTAAAAAAGAAGTTCTCAGCTAGTCAGTTTTGGAGTGACTGCAGAAGGTACAATGTGACTGTCATCCAGTACATTGGAGAACTTTGCCGTTACCTTTGCAATCAGCCAGTGGTAAGTGGAATCAAAGTGATGCCTGTTTGTCTGTCAGTGATATGTACACTTGTTGTTCTTAACGTGGGTATGTTAAAAGGGAAGTTAAATTGCATTGGACGTGTCCCTCTGCCCTTCTTTTTATGTGAGGCTCTGCAAATATTTGGTGATCTGTAGATGCTTGATAAAAATAATGGCTTGAATCAGGAAGATGTACTAAAGGTATTATAAGGAAAGATTTTGAGACTAAAACTGATTCAGTATCATTTGTTGAAAAAACATTGTTTTACAGAATTTCACAAGGCAAGTTCAGAAAACCAGGATTACTGTTCACTGTCTTTTCTGAATTTTCGAAACTTGGTTTCTTGGCACCTAAGTGTGTCAGAGGTCTCACATTTTGTATGTCATGTTTTAGCACATGTTTTGGCTTGGGGAATGTGCATATTCTGAGACCATCTATACCATATTTTAAAATTTGGAAGGGGCTTGGTCTAGGTTAGCAGCTTTTAGTTCAGCATGAAACATTTCCCTTTTGTTCCCATGAGCAAAACTATTCCAAACAACAAAGCTAGTTTTGTTAGAGTGACATCAGTCAGTGGTGTGATGGTTTGGTGACATGGTATCAAGTACAAAGTATGCTGAACCTATGTATTACCTAGTAGAGCTGACTCGGGTTAACAGAATTAACTCTTGATCTGGCTATTTTCTCGTGTATTTCTGTATCTACTGATTGATGATAGAGAGCCCAAGATGTTTAGGGTAAGCTAAATGCCTAAAATTTGTTGAAATTAATTCAAGATATATAGTATAGTGTAGATGGAATTAATACAACCTGTTGGATAGCAAACCCAACTGATTTTCTATCCTCAGGTGCTTGTGCTAAATGTGTCAAAATGAACATTTATAAAACATTCATAATCCAGTATAAACTAAAATTCCTCTTACTAATGCTGGCAACTTCTATCCACTTATGAGCTGTGGGTTGTCCTATTGTGTTTCAATAAAAAATCCTAAATATTACCTCATTCATTATCTTACCTGGTTAAACATTTTAATAAATGACTTTGCACAACTATGATTAGAAACAGCTTTTATTTTGAATATTAAATAAAAATAAATAACAACCTCAAAGTGCTTGTATAACATTAAGCAAAAAGAATTATACCCTCCTTTAATTTAACAAAATATTTAGGAGAACAGAAGGAAATTTATGAAAATGTACAGAAGTTTGATGCAGTGCAATTGGTATCTCTTTGAACAGCCTCCCTTTGCCACTATCATAATTTCATTTTGTTATTTCAAAAAAATAATCAGTGGTTTATTTCTTTTTCAGTGAATTTTATTAAAATGACTCATGTCTTAGGAGAAGGTACCAGTAATTCAAAGTATTTAATCTGAAAATTGTTAACATCCTCCCTAAGCAGTATTCTAAAATGAGAGAATACAAATCACTCTTGTTTTCCAACACAAAAATAATTTGCATTGATATCTCGACTTGCTGACCAAAGAATGGAAAAGGTCATTGGATTGCTTTTCCCTCAGGAAAATTTTCAAAAGTATGTTTAAGCAATGTAATTGTGGGTCATAGATCTTACTGCACTATTCATGCATGGCTCAGTAAAGTGGAAGCTCTTGAATTAAAGGGAGCATGGCTGACGGCCCAGTGAGCATCACTGGTGGTGGTGGGAAACCAGAATAGTGATACCTTCTCTATCTGATTTTTGTTTTGTTATGTTTTGCTTTTTTGTTTGTTTGTTTTTAGTTTTTATTGGGTGGGGGGGTTAACTTTATAGTAAAATAGACAAAAAATTACAGGATAACAAAAAATCAAGTTAAAGATCATAAGAAAAATCAAGACATAGGGGAGGCATAGTTTTTATAAATTGTGATTTTTCTTCATTGTGGGATAACTTGATTTCTGCAAAGTAATTTCCGTTCTGTCTGAAACTTCACAATTTTTGCCATGTTTGCAGTGTGAGATATTAATTGTTCCCCTTTTCTGTTCTCTAACTGTGCAGGGAGAGCATTTTTTCCCATCCCTTTTCATCTTAAAGCAAGAATGATAGATTAATGTACTTCATTTCTGAAATGAACTCTTTCATTTTTAAATCCTTATCAAGCCATCATGAAGTTAAAGCAATTTTAAATTGTGCAAATAAAGTTATTTATACCATCATTAACTATTTACACTGCATACAATGGTTATACAATCATTAACTATTCATTAACTATATAACTATTCTATTTGTTAATGTATGTGCATACTTTCTAGGAGCTGGCATATCTAAACTCTTTCTTCTGTGAGGCTAGAAGAGTTTTTTTTGTTTTTGCTTGCTTGCTAAGCCTTCTCAAAAAAATTAAAATTATAGCACAAATCAGTTTGACAGCTAGGTACTTGAAGAAAAATATTAAGTATCTGTCATGTTAAAACTGGAAGAGAAACATGTTCACACAAAGAAGAGGAAGGTTTTACAATATGTTATGCAATTCACTCTTAGTTTTCAAGTAAGTAAAATAACTTGCTAAGTTGGATTCTCTATGTAAGTTTCGTTAATGTAGATGTACTATATATGCTAGCAGCATGAGAAAGATATGACAAGTTTTAAAGTTCTTTGAAGATATTATGTGGGCAGTGTTCTCAAGATTAGAGTGCTACAAAACCCTTCTAATCAACACAGATTAAAAGCATAACAATTACCTTATTTTCTTCATTTGTTTCTTTAACACTAAACTTGAAATAAACGGTGTATTTCTTATAGTTGGAGTCCACACTGTGGCCTCTTCTTCCATATATTTTGAATTGAACTTCGGGCAAGTCTTTGTGGTAGCACATGGACTCTTGGCTGAGCTTTCCTTATTGGTTTTGTCTTGTTTGATTGTTCTGCCTCCCACTCACATCTGCAACAGCTCTTTTCTGGAAGCAATAGAATTTTTCTGAGATTATTCTGCATCGAGTTTGGTTTAGTAATCTGTTGTATGTAAAGAACATTTGTTAGAAAAGGAAGATGTCTTTTTGCCTTAGGTACAAGTACAAAGTCCTGGCATTATGTGATGTTCATAGATTTTACTGGGCTCCTAAGTGAGTAATCCTCATGCCTGCCCTCTTCCAAATACTTTTGCTGCGGTGTTTTGATTATAGTGAAAATGCAGTAACCAGCATTGATGGCTAATAGCCATCAGTAGCTACAAAATGGATCCTGCTCCAAGATACTATGACTAATGACTAATTAGTGAATGGATTAGTAGGACTAATCCAGTGAAAAAGAATATTCAGAAAAGTAATAATTTGGTCTTGCTAGCTGACATTGCTCAAAGTCTCTATTAACAGTGGTCTACAAAACTACGAAAAGTATGGCTTAGCAGAGCTCCCTATATCCTCTTTTAGCAAAAGCCTCGGAAATACTGCTCAACTAATCTGTGGATATATTTTCCTTAGAAGCTTGCAGCTAATTTAAATTTTAACATCTAAAGTGTAAACAAAATCTTTCAAAGGCAGTTACAGATTTATTTCAAATTTGACGCATTGCATTCTGAAGGTTTTGCAAAGATAAGAATGCTAATGCAGGGTCTCTTTCCTGCTCTTCTGTGAAGAAGACCTGAATCCTGAAATGTTTTACAACAAAGGGTAGAAATCAGTTTTCTCAATCATTATGACCTGTCTTCTATTTTCATAAGCTGTGATACAGTATGACAGTATTTGTAGGATTTATGATACCTTGCATGAAATAGGTAAACTCTCTATTAAAACCAGAGTTCACTTCTACTTGTATTCAAAGTCTGTTTCACAAATAATCAAATCATTGCTTGGAATTTCCCATTTAGTATGTGTCCGGTTTTATGTCCACTTGGTATTGAGCCGGTGTTATCCTTCGGCATCAGTAACATTTCTTTTTTCATTAGGGTTACCTAAGTGTATAAGACCATATATATCAGCTTTCAGACTTTGTATTGTTAAGCTGAGTCAAGGCAGTCTGTCTACTAGGTACAGTTTGGCCAAGGGTTCTTTGGATGGGATTAAGCTCTCTGAAGTGACTTCAGAAAAGATGCTTAAGGATTTATTTGTTAAAACTCTTCAGTGTTAGAACAATAGTATTTCAGAAGGAGAAAACAAGGAATTCAGTGCTACTGGGATAAGGAAATAGAATGAACATTTATTTCCCTGCAGTTGACTCAAGTGTTGTGGAAAGGGTTGTAAGATTGGGGTTTATGTAGCTGGATAGCACTGTCTCACCTAGAAGCAGGTTTCTTTGAAGGAAGGGAATTTAACAGTCATATAAGCACGGAAAAATTAGTCAGCAGGCTCTTTTCTACAATGCAGTTTTGACTTGTAATCACATTTTATTCCCCATTAAGTTTAGCTCAATTTATGTTCAGTACTGGAGATTGTTCTTTCTGATCTCTTTAAAATGTGGAGTGTAATTTTGTCAAGCCCCTTGCAGGTTTTTGGCGTAGATGTTTTATGGAAAACCCAAACCAGTAATGTGACAGTTACAAAGCAACTGCATCTGTACCTTCTGTGTAAAGGCTCTTAAGAATCTCTGCATGTCATTACGACTTAATTAACTGGGGGGGAATTTTGCAATTATTTATTCTTCTAGTAACCTGTCCTTTAAAAAGAATCTGAAACCATTTGCATATGTCATAAGAAGACATCATTCTTAATCCAAGGTGTTATTGATTTACTACAGTAGTAACAGTGCCTAAAGTGAAATTGAACACTGTTTGTACATGCTGCTAGAGAAAACAGAACTTTTAGACTAAGAGCATACTCAGCGCATCTGAACTTGAGGCTTAGAAAGGGCCATGAGATTTGGAAGCTTGTATTTTTTTCCCTCTAGACTGTATCCGTCGACCTTATTAAAAATAGACTGTATGTCACAGCAAACTTTGTGCTTTCAACTGCCATAACTACAACAACAATATTATTTTAGAGAAGTAGCTGTAAAAACATATTATAAGCCCACCTGGTTTTTCTACTGCCTTCTGATACTTAAATGTACTGGCATACCTCTCTTGGATTCCATCCACAGATGATCCTGTGTCTGTTTTCTCATTCTTCCCACTAAAAATGGTAAAGGTTTTCAGATGTGCTTCATGGAAAAGGTCTTCTGTAGTGCCTTAGAAAGCATTAGTTTTCCATATCCAAAACAGCACTGAAGGCTAGTTGCAATGTCAACTACTGGTTCTAGCATGGTGGCTCAAGACTTTTCTGAGTCTTTAAGAAATAATACAACTTGACCGATTTCCCTCCTTGTAGCTTTCAGTTTTTCCTAGACTCGTCTTTTGGGTTAAACTGTGGAGACATGAAGAAAATGTCCTGATATTGAAACCTGGAAATCACAATCATGCTTTCACAAAGGGAAGCTTCCTATTGTTCTTGTGTACAATATGAAGAGCAAAAAATAATCTGTGTGCTTTAATTCTCTGAATTGACCTTTGAAAAGTTTTGTGTAATTTGTTTTGACTTGTGTGCTCCTGGGCAATCACCAAAAATACAACAGTCTACTTCATATTGCTGTGTCTGGTCACAGACAAAAGTGACGTTTTTTTGTTGGTAGATGTTTTCTGAGGAAACAAATAAATAAAACATTTCGTATTAGAAGAGCTAAAGGAAGAAAGCTTCTTTTAGAATATAATCCTAATAGATTATCAGGAGATTGATTCATAAAAATGGGGTGAGAGTGAGCTGTACTAAATTGCAATCAACCAGTTTCTGAACTGGAAAGATGTGTCCTTTTCCCACTATTGATCTCCTTTCATGTGGTGCATGTCTTCATACCCTTCCTGTTTTATTTTATTTGTATTTTTAAATTTGAGTATGTGTTGTCCTCAAAAAATTTAGTTGCAGTTTATAATTAGGCATTACTAAATAATGAACATGGATGTGCATCTTGAAAAATGTTTTACATCTTTAACAGTAAGATATCTCCCATCTTATAGTCTACTAAACTACCTGATGCCCCTTTTTCAGGGTTACAGTGACAATAAAGGACTGGTAAATGTATTGTTACATATGTGCCTTGTAAATACTTAGATGCAAATATTGTGTCATCTGTTTTATCATATTTTGTATATAACAGATGTTCGCATTTCTTAGCCCTGAGATTGCTTTCAGTTTCATCAAGGCCTTGATACAGAGAACACTTAATGCCTCCTTTGCTTTAAGTATCTTTGCTTCTCTCCATTTGGCTTTTTCTTATGCAGAAATAGTAAAAGTAGGACAATGAATTGTTTTCTTGTATTTTTTTAAAGCAGCTGCTAAGCACATTTTTATTTAGCTGCAATCGTGAATCCTTCCTGCACCAGTTAGTATACTGTTGATAGCACTCTAAAAGGCATTTATCAACAACTTAATCACACAGATAGTCCAAGTAGTTTATTAAGAACACTTAAGGAGGAAAGACTGGCAGATGAAAAATCTCAGGTATGTGGTATTTAATGTAATAAGGCAGATCTTGACTTGTCAATTAATTAATATACAAAAGAAACAAGCACACAAAGTGGAGACATAGTGTGTCAAACTGATTTATGATGTGTGCAGATGTTTGGTACACAGTTCAAAGATCCTGGCAAAATGATTGGAAAAAATTCCAGGTGTATGGTAAGAACAGTTCTTGCTTATTAATGCATTGCTTTCCATGAAAAAGGCATTGAAAAAATGCTTCACCTGGTATTAGAAATAAGTGCATGTATACTGAACCCCCATTTTATTTCAGAATCTCTGAATTAAGAAAATAAAATCACAGTGCAGAAAAAGAAATAGACATTTTTTGATACCTTGGAAAAATGTTACAACATTCTGATATTCTAAAATCTCTTGTCCTAACTATCTGTAGAGTGCTATTAATCACATTCAGAAACACAAATTGTGATTGAATTACCACAGGACATGCAATTTGAACTTATTTGTGATAGCTGACCAGGGCAAGGCACTGAGTCCTTTGTAAATGAGACACTCTGAGGCAATACAGCTTTTAGTGTAGGAAGTGTTAATTTGGTGCTGTGTTTTTGCAGCAGGCTAAGAATATGCATGCACACAATTGCTGCATACCAAGTGTTGCAGAGCAGCTGGCTGACATGGCTGACATGCCACAGCTTGTTCCAGCGTCAAGAACGGCACAGAGATTGCAGAGCTTTTCTCCCGGTAGAGAGATGTACTAGGTGACTCCTTGGAATTTGTTCTACTCCTATAATTCTATTTATTGTACCAAAGGGAAGCTAGTTGATGAAATGCCGTCTGAATATGGCAGAAATTCAAAGCATGAATATTTGGTCTTGTCAGTCTAAAGACCAATTTCCTGCATAGTTATGTTATTTCTTTTTTCATTAGGACACCCTAAGCATTCATCACTCAACCATGTTTTTGTAATTTGTTGGAATTATCATCTCTTTTCCTTCCCTTGCAGCATTTTATTTACTGATAACTATTCAGCCACAGTGCCCATGGATACCAACATGCCTGCCCTAAGAGTTGGATTTTGTCAGTGATCTGAACAATAATATATGTGATGAAGTTTGATGTTAAACATATGTTACACATAAAGCTAACATGAATTAATGTCATGTGTTAGTTATAAAAAAGATAAAAACAGGTAAATTATAGCTGTATTCATTTACTCACATGTAAAAATAATGTGAGTAAAACTCACTGCTTGAAGTTTCCCTCATTGTAATAATTTTCTTTATACTTATTAAACCTGCTGGGAGATTAAATTATGTATAATTTTCATTCTTACAGTTGAAAGACTGCTAGATGCATGACAGTTTTAATGTCTTCACCAGAAAGCCCTACAGTACTCTTCAGGGAATCTTGTATCAACAGATAAATCCAACAATGGTGGAGCTGACTAAATCACAAATCAAGCAGTTGCAGCAATGCAATCTAACAGTACATCTACCTTGGTTGTGAAGAAGTGAATTACTGCCTTCCTTTTTAAAAAAATCAGCTTTCTGTGATGATTTCTTGATGACATCATATACCTTCTTTCTATTTTTGCAAAAGGGCTGAATGCTGTAAGAGCATCCCTTCCTAAAGTGAGATGATCATGCATTGTATTGTTGATGTTGATGAGGTGTTAACATTGCAGGTAAAGAAGGATGCTGACCTGTTGAGTCTACTCTGCATCTTTTCCACTAGAGAAACAACTTTATGCTGCATTAATATAAACCAGCCAAAGTAACATAAGGAATTGAAATTATTGGACTTATAAATAATCTGGTATTTGTTCTTTTGGAAAAAAAAAACCCAAACACCATAATCCATGTAGGCCACTGTTTTCTAGTTCATCCTAGTTTGTGTCTTTTCAGCAAACAGCTATCAATTTGTCTTACAATATAAATAGTAGAAGCAAAGTCACCTTTTTATTAGCCTGATTTCTAGAGGTTTTGAATGTTCCTAGCCTGATGAAAGACTCACTTAATTACTGTGTATATACATGCACATGTTTGTCTCTTCTGTTCATCGTGGAACAAAGGATTTCCTTGAAAGTATCTGTTGAGCTATTTTTTGTATCTTAGCAGAGGCAGTGTATTTGAATAATTCAGTGGCATCAGCAAGAGATAACTGCAGTTCAGCTGTGGACATGTTCACTTCAGTTTAGCATTGAAATTGCAAGGAAAATAACCCACTTTGAAGTTTAAAGTTGAGATGACAGGAGTATTCTAAAAATGGTGGGCAGTTTTCTGGGGGGGGAAAAAAAGTGTTAAAAGCTTTCCTGATTCATTTCAAAGTAACACTGAAACATTTTATCTTAAAAAATAAGAATACTTTTGCTGTTCATTGACAGTATAATGACTATGTGTAATAAAACAGACATTATTATTTCAAGTATATGAAAACCTAGACTGTTGCATTGTGATATTGTGTCTGAAAGTTGAAAAAACAAACCACTGCAAAAATTACGGTGGGCAATTTTCAGACACTTTGTTCCAGGCTATGTCCACATCAGATTCATAGTGCTATGTAATGCAGCACTTCTTAATAGTGATTTAGCATGAAGTCAGTGAAGTATGTGCTTGTGTGTTGTCAAGGTTTGGACAAACTTAGGAGGAAGACTTGAAGAGTCTCCTCTGCAAAAGATAGGGGTTCTAAAACTCCCTTCCCCCCCGAATAAGAATTTCTTGGAGGAAAGTGAAAAAAGACTGTTTATTTAACAAAACCCAGCTGCTTGGAGGGGTGTGCACGCAGGCACCAGGGGAAGGGAAAGCAAAATAAAAGAAAATTAATAATGTTAGATAATAAACCTCTTGTGGTGAAAACAACCTGGATCAATTCAGAGTCCTTTGTTTCCTGGGTGTAGTTTTCTGCTCTGTCTCCCTCCGCGCCTGGGATGGTGCAGGCCTCCCCAGGCCCAGGGTGCAGGCCCCAGAGTTCAGTGGTCTGTTGTAAAGTTACAAAGGAAGAAGGAACAAAAACCAAACACTATACTAGGAAAAAAAAGCTGTCTTCTTTCCATTCCTCAGGCAGAGCAGGGCAAAAGCCAAAAGTAAGTTTTAACTCCCTCTGATATGAGTCAAAGCAGTGCCGAAAACTCACAGGAAAAAAAGGTAAAAGTAAAAAAAGTGTTCCCTTTGCCTTCAGCTATAGGAAAAACGACTGCCGAGAGTTCTCTCCTCAGAACCACAACACAGCTAGTGATAAGAACTAGGAATGTAAACGTCTTCGAAGAAAACCAAAATACAGTGCATGGCTTCTCGAGCAAGCTTAAAGACACAGAGTTAATACTTTTGCATTAAGCAGGCGATTGGGATATATAGCATCATAAAATCACCCCAAGACGTGTTTAGTAATTACTTTCATGTCTAAAGATAGGAGAGGAGAGGGGAAAAAGCAAGAATTGGGTTGTTGTAAAAACAGAATTGTTAGTGACCAAGGGAGGCTGGTGAGTGATGTAGTTTTGAGGTAAAGCTGCAGGCTAATGCCTCAGATTGTAATCTGCCAACAGCTATCTGCATCTAGTGAAATAAGTGCATTCCTTACTGAATCATTCCAGCAAGAGAATTTACTTTCAACTCTAAAGCTGAAAAAATAAATTTTTATCTTTCTGTGAGTTACTGGTTTTGAAGAGGGAAGAAAAAAACTTAGTTGGTCTTTGTGATTTAGAAGAGCTTGAAATTTCATTGTGCTTGCAATTTTTTGTTAGAGAAGTAAGAATTCACATCCTCATGAAAAATTTAATTTCTCCAAGACACAAGCCTCTGAGGAACACTGCTGTCTATGTACTCAGTAGAAGCTGTACTGGTTTTAACATCCAAATTATTTAAAAGATTCCTTTTCACTCAGCTGACCAGATCTCTTCACAAAAATAATTTGCTGTGCTTTTATGTGAGATTAAAGGTGCTAAAATGGATTTTTGCTATAAAGCCATAACTAATTAATACTGGTTTAGAGTGGGGGAGGAGCGGGGAACCATAATAGAAGACCATAGAGAACCATAATAGAGACTCTCTATTTTCTGTAGTTTATGTATGTGAATGTGTGTGTGTGGTAACAAATTGTACCTGTGTTTATTTTGTGCTCTCTCACTTCTAGAGTATTCTGTATTGCAACTTGAAATGATTAAAAAGGGAGTCTTACTTATAACTAGGCGAAATTAAAAAAAAATAAACCAAAGCAAACCAAAACAGTTTGGATATTTTGCCTTCTACTACTTCAACTTAAGTATGATTGTATTTTAAGAGTGGTCCATGCAATCTCAATGTTTGGGAATCTGTTGTAAAATTAGAACGTCTCTTACTGAACTGGATACATACTGGATCACAACTGTTTGTTGTGATAAACATGAGAGCTGACAACGGTGAAGACTCAAGTTAGGTAAGAAATAATGAATTCCAGTAACTGAACAAAACCTTGCAAGTCTTAATACTGAAAAAAATACAGAACATGACTCATATGCAATATGTGGGAAGGAACAGATATTATGAGTGTGTGAAATCTGATTGTTTTCTCATAATCAGTCTGAAGACAGAAGAAAGTAACTATTCATCTCTTCTGATTTTAATCCCATGACAGAAATAATTCCCGCCTTTCTCTGTTCTTCCCAGTTTTTAAATTCCTCTGGGGAGAAATAAACTGAGACAATACAACTTTTAAAATATAGAAGTGTTTATATAACTTATTGTAGTTATTATTCAGGAAATAATTTGTTTGTTCAACAAGACAAGAGGTTTTAGATTGCAGTTTACTACATTGCAGCTGTCTACCAGCTATGCCAACTTTCTTTGACTTCTTGATTGTTATTTTTTCTTCTTTTTGCTTTTTTGCTGGATGTATTATGAAGCAGGTACACTTTTCCCACAATATATGCAAGAATCAAATGCAGGTATCAGTATATTATAATTTTTTTTCTTTTTTTAACAGAAGGAAGGAGAAAAAAACCACAAAGTCCGACTAGCAGTTGGAAATGGAGTAAGAAATGATGTATGGAGGGAATTTTTAGACAGATTTGGTGCTGTTAAGATCTGTGAGTTCTATGGTGCTACTGAAGGAAACATTTGTTTCATGAACCACACAGGAAAGATTGGATCCGTTGGACGCACCAATTTCTTTTATAAGGTGACTATTTACATTTTACTTATTTAAGAGCAGTGCTGAAAAATTGTGTTTCTTAGTTTGACTCTGGGACATGGGACTATAGTCATAAGTCCAAAATAAGTTTTCTATCTTGGTTATTTCAAGTTAGTTGACGCTCTGTAAAATCTTGGCACCCAACCCAGTTATGCTTTCAGTAGTAGCACCGAGACTTTTCTTAGAGTTCACAAGAGTCCAAAAGGTCTCGGCTCTCTTCTGACAGTTTTGAGTAATTTGACAGTTGCCAAGTATAGCTTTATATCTCTACTATGTTAGAGGACAAAAGAAAAAGCTGGATTTATTTTAATACACGAGAACTCATCATCTGTGAAATGAGCACACAAATGTCCTATTCTGACATTTACTGTTCTACAAATTATAGAGATGTTTTTATATACTATATTTATATTGCGTATTGCTATGTAAATATTGGGAACAAATGGGAATTATTATAATTGAAATACAGTAGTTTATAGACAGATGTAAATTTAATAGATATTTTATACCTAGGTGCAATTAAACATAATTAACTCGAACTCTATCTAGTCTGTATAATTATTCAGAAATTTCAAAGATAACACAATACATATATAATCAGTGTTGAGTAATTGTCATAGAGAATACTTGACAAGATAATTAATTTTAAAATGCTATACCCTCCTTTATCTACCATCTGCTATATGCATTTGCTGTGTTCTAGGTTACTAAAACTAGAAAAAAAACCCTTCTGTACTTCATCTGCTTTGAAAATGGCAGTCATATGTCTTGGAGAGGAGGATTAGATATTAGATTACATATTATTTATATCACACATTATGACTTTTCCTTCATCCTTCTGAGGAAATGAAGAAGAATTTATTTCTGCTTGAAATTCACAGATAGACTTTTTTCTTTTTTATCCTATTAATAACATCTTTTAGATTTTTTGAAAGTCTATAAGTAATATGTGTCCCAAGCTTTAGCTAATAATATGAATGATATCTACTAAGCCTTTTTGCAAGGACAGCACATTTTTATCATTACATTGTTGTTTGTGCCAGTTTTTACTCTTCTTGCAATAAACAGTACTTCGTGTGTTGCCTAGAATTTTAGATTGACTGATACCTATCTATATATACAAGTCCTGTTGACTTAAATGACATTTGTGCTCTTGAGGAGAACTGGTAGCAAAACATCCTGACCAAATTTTTTTTTTAGACAAATGATGTAAAACCATTGTTTAAAAATACAACAGAGATATCTTCTGATAATCTGTAAATAGATTTCTAGGCAGCTCGTATTCCAGGGTCCACAAATTCAATACTCCATCACCACATTACAATCACCACAGACTGCTTTACAAGCTGGGGCAGAGGAATTCTTCGCTTCTGGTACAGGAACTCAGACTGCAGGGAGGAATCTGGAAACACTCAGAAAAGCACCACAAGAGCTAGTGTGTTGCTCAGAAACCACTGAGAGCTCAGGAATTTAGGCAGATTACTCCACTGATTCTCCATCCTACATGTCTGATACTCTGTAGCAGGCACAGTGGCCAGCCAATGCTGCTCAGTACCTGCAGAAGGCTACAGAACCACAACAGGAAATCAGGAATCTGGAATTTAGGGAGTAGTAAGTGAACCAGGAACCTTAGAGCTGATGTTAATTTTTGTTTCAGACTTTTCTAAAACAGATGCCTTTTAATCTTAACAAGATTTTACATGTGTTCCAAACCTGAGTAAACTTGTTTGTAGTATTGCAGAATTTTTGTCAGAATTTTGTCCTAAGTCATTAACCTTGTGGAAATACCATGTAAAGTCTACACCAGATAAAGGATTAGACTTGAAACTACCTATATATTTATTTAATTATATGTATTTTTAAGTAATGTGGGGATTTTGCGTGTGACATGAAATACGTATTTTAATGCCATAGATAAGTTCATTTTTACTTATTTCAGGCATTTGTTGAGGAGGGTTTTTTTAATACATTTTGCAGGTTGCAGATTACTAAACAATGCATTCTGAAGTGTAACTCTTGTTTGTTTTACTTCAGTTGAAATGAAATTCACTAGAGAGCTAGTGATACGTAAAGGAGAGCAGCATTATTTCTGATTTGCTGACCTGTGAGTGATCTGAAGTTGAAGAAAAGGTCTGTCTCCTGCTGTAAAATAGACAGTGTCACAGACAAGGCTCAGCCAACCAGTCCCTAACGTTTGTTGTTTCTTCAGAGAAATGCTACAACAGCTTTTGAAACATTCTGTTGACACATGGGAAATACGAGATACCCTTTAACACACTTTCTAGGGATTTTATAAACAGCTGTTTCTTAAACTGAGAATAGAAAGAAGGAGAACTGAGAAAGTGGGAAAAAGAGGCTCGTGTGCTCATATATGTGATACTAAAGAGAAGGAAGAAACTTGCTCTCTTCCCAACAGCATAATTGTACAGTTGCAACAAAGTAAATGCAGTACAAAGCCCTGTAGATAGAGATATTGAGAGTACAGAGGGAATAATAGCAGAAAAGTTCAAAGTATAACATTTTTAGCAGGGAAAAGGAAAAGAAATAGGAGTGCCTTCCTGTTGTAGGTAATGACAATGGCACAGTTTGTAAAGGTGAAATACAGATAAAAGTTACAGCTTTAAGAGACAAACAGAGTTTTCAGAATGAGCAAAGTAACTTCTCTGCCAGTAACTACTAAGGGCTGGGGACAAATGCTTGTGATAAATATTAAAGTTCATAGAACACATTCATTTTCATAAAAATACAGGAACACATATGGTAATAGGGAGAAACAGATGAATGTTACAGCAGTTGCCAGAAGTCACTGTATTTAAGATGTTAACTAAAAGCAGTGTTTTTGTTTGCACTTGTTTTTTTCCACACTGTGTTTTTTATATAAGAGGGATTGGTTCATGTGCTTGAAAGCCTCCGTGTGGTATATGAATAAATCTTTCAATAAAGATGAAAGTCAATGAACAGAAAAGTAGAAGCCTCTGAATAGCTTTTCAGCTGGTAAAACTTAAAATGTTTTACAAAAAAGATAGTGTATTGGTTAACAGAGTAATAGAATAAATCACTGTCCAATCTTTACATCTGACATGTATCTAGCTACTGCTAATAATCAATTTTGTTATATATGACATACATTATGCGTGTATTTATATAAATGTGATGTGGGAAAAATCTCTAAGACCCTCAGTTGTGTCTATCAAATATATATATAAATCTGTCTTACATTGAAATAAATTGTGAGTGATGGCAGACAACAAAGGAGCTTGGGACTAATGAGATACAAGGAAGCTTATAAGAAGGGCTAAAAATAACTCATGGCATGTTTACCTGAAAAATATTATGTAAAAAAAAAATATCCAAACTTTATTTGTAAATGTAATTTTTTGTTATTTTAAGCATACATATTCGAACTAGCTCAGGAATCTAAATCTCTTACTCAAAACCACATAGATGAAAATCACCTTTGAGCTGAGAAACAGTTAAATCTTGTAACAAATCTTAAATAATTTAAACAAATAAAATGTCTTTCACACAGCCATGCAGAATTAGTATTATGCACCTTTTTCATGCAGTCATAGAACTTGTGGCAGAAGAGAAATGTTTTCGTTTAAAAGTAAACAAAACTAGTTTTAAGCAAATTTTAAGACCCTGGAAAACTGGATTTACAGGAAGAATATTGATTTGTAAATCTAAGGAATGGAAGCTCCTAAGTTCATTGGCCAGTGAAAATTAATGTTGTTTCTTCTCCTTTGACTAATTTTGAGCTAAAATAATCTAAAGGTACTACAAGTGTATTCCAAGGTATTGTATTATTATATGTGGTGATTCAGTTAATAGCAAACATAGCATAAAATATTTTTTTCTTGGTTTTGTTTACTTCGGCTAACAAAGCTATGTGGAGGACCTATACATCTGCTCTTTACAGCATAAATGAAGCATTACAAATATATTTTTAAAACCGTCTCTAAGATATGATGATACTGTGCTTCAAAATTTTTTTCTTACATTTTAGTTTTTAAAGATGCTTGAAACTAAATCTAGTACATGTAATGCTTTGTTTTATAAATAGATATTCTCCCAGAGAATTCAATAATATGACATCTCCTAAAACAAGTAATAAAAAGCTTGTGATCTCTATTATCTGATACAGCTTCTCTGAGCATTCGCTGTAATTTGAAACTTTAGGACTGTCAAAACTATTTGCAAAACAATATTTAAATTCACATATTTCCAATCAATGGGAAAAAAAAAGGAGGTGAGGGAAGCTCTTACTAGATAACATCTAGGCAGCATAGTAATAGACAATAATGTTGCATATTAACTAAGTTTCAGCTAGCTAAGTGATGCTTTTTGTTTGCTACATTTATGTCATGCTTCATGGAGTAGAATGTAGATTACAATGATGAATGTTGCATGCAGTACTCTGTGAAAATAATATGGTAATGCTTCAACAGCTCAGGTTCTCTTCCCATTAAAATTTAAATAATAAGGTGAACCAAATGTTAGTTTGTGCCCAGACTAAATACTTCGCTGTGGAGCTTTCATTTTCTAGTATTTAATATGAAAAGCAAGCTGCTTAGAATCATGGAATGATTTAGCTTGGAAAAGACTTGCACAGACACAGCTGTTGGCGCAGACTCTATATGGTTTCATTACGCATATCTAATACAAGATGTGGTATTTCCTTTTAATTATGTATTTGCATGACTGTTATTTCAAAAACATAACTGGAATAGACCTCGTTAATACTCTGAAGTTGCAAGCACTAAAAGATGTATACAACAGCACAATATAGTTAAATATAGTAAAAGTCTCAACAGTTTGTAGATTATCTCAGATATTAAATTACAGTTTCTGAGTTTTTATAACAACTTAAAATAATTCTTCATTCTTTCAGAGTTCAATAGATGTATCTTGTCAAAATACTACTCTGTATGATGCATTCATTATTTTAAGCTATTCTAATCAGACAAAAAAACCCAGAATAACATTTTGTTTATACTGTTTCTTATTACCATTCTTATTATTTATATTATTCATTGTATCTGGTCATATGAAACCTATTAAAGTAATAAATATCAGTGTAAAAAAAAAAGTGAAAGAGTAGCATTTAAATGTAGACAGCCAAAAGAAAAGACCGTAAGAAAAAAAACCCACTCCCGTTCTATTCCTCAGGAATAATCAATTGTTTTCTAACTGAGGAAAACTTTTTGGCTGTCAAATTCTTGACTTTGGTAAATGGTTTAGTCTGAGGTAATAAAAATAATTGCCCTTCATTAAGATAGCGTCCCATTCTTGAATCATTACTTTATTTTGCAGGCTATGACCGTTCTCCTTTGATCAACTGTTAAAAATATCTTTTTATTTTAGACTTAGGGTAGAAGAAAAAGACCATGCTGAACATTGAAAGGTCTCAGTGAAAGTTTTGTCTGTATGAGACTGAAATTGTGGAATTCAAATTGCAATTTATTCAGACTTCTTTGAAAACAAAATTATTTGATATAGTTACAACAACATTACAAACTAGGATAAAGTAATTATGCAACTCTTCTTCCAAATTAGTGGCAGAAAAGGAAAGAGGTTTATGTTTTAACATCCTACCCTTTACTTCAGTCAGTTTCATAAAACGCTCCTGAAGTTATGTTGCATTTCTTTATTGTGAAGAGTGCAGGTGTATATTCATGTCTTAAAAAGTTGTTTTTCCCTTATTGCCAAGATTTCTCTGGAGAAGATAGGTACATATCCTTTGTTTCACTAGTGTTAAAGATTGCTGATACATTTCTTTATGAGAAGGCAACAGAATCCCAAGCTGGGCAAATTGTCTCTTTAGAATAATAACTGCAAACACAGTGGTCCAAGTAGTATCAGGCATATGGTATCTGTCAGTGTCTCTTAAAGGTCCAGTTTGGATTTATACCACAGTAGAAAAATGAAGCAAAATAAGAGTCAAATGCTGTATATTTAAGGGGCAAAAACAAAAGTATTGCAATTTCTAGTTTTCGTAAGAGTATCTTGTCCTCTCCTTCAGCTTGCTTGGAGCCGTAGGATTACGTACACGTAAGCTGCTGCTCACTTTCCAGCACCATACGCCAGCCTGAGAAAGCGTGAGGGACGAACTGAGGCTAGTTAAGCAAGAGTAAAGAACAGGAAGCAGGTTTCCTTTCTCAAAAGAAGCATGTTTTCCTTTGTGAGGCCTTTCCTTTGCCAGCTGTTTTCAGTGCCAGAAGGCCCCAAGAACACTTCATATCAGCTACCATCATTAAATGTCACTTAAATACTAGTTATGCTTCTATTACCCTGACTCCTGTAGTGATAATGTGGATCTCATAACTTGTTTGTAAGAAATTGACAAAAGGACAGTTCTATGTCTTCATTCGTAAGAATGTTTTGATGTTGCTTCCCTCCAGTAAGTGGCGTAAGTTTACACACAGAGTATTTTCAGTTTTAAATGAAACTGCATTCTCCTTTCAGATGAGCAAGACTGGAGAACAGGTTTCCTTACTTGTATTTGCTGCCACCAGATGTCACTGTGTAGACGAATAACTGATGACTTCTTCCCTTTTTTAGCTTTTTTTCCCATTTGATTTAATCAAGTATGATTTCCAAAAAGATGAACCAATTAGAAATAAGCATGGTTGGTGTGAAAAAGTTAAGAAAGGTAAGTATGTATTTTAATAGGATATTACGGCCTACTGATTTTAGTACAAATACTTCAGAGAATTTTTTTAAGGAGCCTTGTTACTGTGTTAGTGCAGTTTACCAAATCAACTATTACTCTTTGCTCTGAAAAAAAGCAATATGATTTTTAATCGAAGATAAAACCGCATGAAACATACCAGTGCTGATATCAGAAGAACTCAGGAGATCCTTGGATGCATTCACAGAAGAGTAATGTTCAAAAGTGATGCTACAATATTATCTTTGAATATGTACATAGTGACATCTGTGTTTTTTAAAGGAGGTTAACATAGGGAAATGGTTGCCTAAGAGATATACAGGAAAGTCTGGTGGATTGCAGCAAATGCTTTTTGGTGAGAGATTAAGTGTTTCTGACTAAGTGGTGTGTTTCTGACTAAGAGATATGATTCAGCTTAATAATAAAAAAAAACCAAACCAAACAACAAAACAAAACTAAAATTGCTTGATTATAGCTGTCTTCAAAACACTTATTGAATATCCAGTATCTCATGATTATGTAATTTTTCAAAGTGTTTATCAGATACTGGAGCATCTGTTGAGCTGTGGGAAGGTAACAGCTAAAACTGAAGCAAGAAAAATGCATATTAAAGGTCAGGCAGACAGCTTTAGTAGGGAGCTGAAGCAGATTTTTCAAAGGAGTTACAAGATTCTCTAGCAGTTGGTGGGGACTATGAAGAAAATATGTCCCCAAAACATGAGATTTTACAGGAATTTATCCTGAGGGATGCCAGACTGACCTGTGAAAGGAACACATGCTCTAGTTAGATATTTGGTCTAATTTTTTTCCAACTACAACACTCAGTCTAATAAAAAGTATTATCTCTGTCTATAGTCTTTGTCTTACCCATGTCTTATTTCTTCAGAGCATCATGGCTGAAGTGATACTACCAGTGAACTAAATACTGCCACTTTAAACACTACCAATTTATGGAAAAAAGGGTACAACTCTTTTATAAGGAGAGAGTCTTAAATTAAAAATTGTGCCTGCTTTTGGAAGCATTTTGATATATTTTCATATTTATAATTTTTGTCTCTGATACAAAGTAATGTAACTCTTAAGCTTTATTGTTCAGAACTTTCTCTCAAAAAGGTTATTTTGTACAATTGTTCTATGTTCAGCAAACTAACAGCTTGATACTCTACACGCGTAACAGGATAATCCTTTCCCTGTCTCTCCCTAGTTTTTCAGGGAAAAAAAATTGTATCAAAACTTTTATATTTTACTCCAAATAGTAAAATGATGATGCTCTATCACTTTAATGAATTGTCTTAAGAAGTCACAGAATCACAGAATATTCTGAGTTGGAAGGGACCCACAAGGATCATCAAGTCAAACTCTCGGTGAATGGCCCATACAGGGATTAAACTCACAACCTTGATGTTATTAACACCAGGCTCCAACCAACTGAGCTAATGTCAGTATTCTCAGAACTTCTGAAAGGAGAGTAAATAGAGACTTAATACCTGGGTTGACCACCTACTTTTGATTAGCACTAGTTTTTCAGTAGAAAGCTGATGAAGCTGAGGCTCATCATTGGAAATTCAGTAACATTGGGAATGCGGCATAATATTAACTTGAATTGTGAACTTTGAGAGGATAATAAACCTAGTAGTGATCTTACAATTGATAGATGACTGTTCTGGGAGAAAACTGATGAGTCATCAGAAAGAGATACAAGTGACTGTGAATTTGAGTGGTCAATATTGTAAGTACTATTAATGTCAAGTACAAAAATGTCCAGTGATATTTTAAGTTTATATTCTTTCAACTTCTCTATATAGGTGAGGCTGGTCTTCTCATTTCCAAAGTCAATGCAAAGAACCCCTTCTTTGGTTACGCTGGCAATAAAAGACACACAGAAAAGAAATTACTCTGTGAGGTATTTAAAAAGGGAGATCTTTATTTTAACACTGGAGACCTAATGGTTCAAGACCATGACAATTTTCTATATTTTTGGGACAGGATTGGAGATACCTTCAGGTATAATTATTATTTCTTTTCACATGTCTTCATTAAAGATATGCACAATAGAATAATGTGGTTATATTTGGTTTTGACCAGAACTGTTCAATTTATTACTATTCTGGTGTAGTTATAATTACTATGAAGTGGATGATAGGGGCTTAATTTTGTCACAAGTGTTCCTTGATTAATAATCCTGTGGAGCTGAATGGCTCATTTTCAGAAAGTTCTGTAGGAATTCCAGCTCTTGGAACACTCCTTTCAATAAGCATATAATTAGTGATGGATTTGCTGTGAGCAAGGAAGTCAGATACTAATGTGGAGAAAAATGTATCAAATCGTAGAGGCTGATCACATTTGATACATCCAAATACAGGTAAAAAAATCGGAAACAATTGTATTGATCTTCAGTGTCTGTTACAGTGTTCTAATACAATGTCCCCTACACTTCTAATTCTGGTGAGGTTTGAATTGCAACATTGTCTTCTGGTGATCAGATCCATATTCCACTCTGACAAGTGTGAACAAATTTGAGGTGGTTTTAGTCTGAAATGAATGGAGTTCCTACTAAAGTTAAGTTTTTTAAAGAGGAGGTGTCATGAGATTAAATTATTTTTTCACACATTTTAGGTGGAAAGGGGAGAATGTTGCCACTACAGAAGTTTCTGATGTCATTGTAATGTTGGACTTCATACAAGAAGCAAATGTGTATGGTGTATCTGTGCCAGGTAAAAGCTTTAGTTATATGTTTTTCTTCTCTCAGGTTAGTTCTTAACCCTCATAACTCTTTTTATTTCGTGTTTTAAACCTATGAATCGTGTCTGATTGAGTCATCTGTTTAACACCTAGCTAAAATGTAGATGCAGATAATGAAAATACCAGCAGATTGTGAATCATGCATTTTTGTCTGCATGCAGTGAGGAGTATTTTTGAAAAGTTATCGTGCATGAATTTTCTAATAGCTACATGATCTAAATTAAAGTATAAAGATTTATTAGATTCACATCTGTGGAAAATCCAGACATCCATGTGTCAAAATAAAATGTCAACAAGGTAATACTAAAGTAACTCTAAAGAAAATGTATGAAGATATTCTTCTGCTTTATTTCACTTTTCACTTAGCCTCATAAAATAACTGTAAACAGTTACATTGCACTATCAAGGAGAAAGTGAAAAAGACTACAAAGAGAAAAATAAATTCTTAAGAAAGAAAACACGTTCATTTCTTTTAATAGGGTTTTTTTGTTATTTTTCATGTTATTTTCATATGGGCTTGATTCTCATTCATGCTAAATATTTTCTAAAAATGTATGCTGTCTCACTGGGATAAAAATAAGTTTCTATACAAGAGACTGTATGGTGCTGTGCTTTGCATTGGTGGCTAAAACAGTGTTGATAACAGTGCTTGGCTACCACTGACAAAAGCCTGCACAGTACCAAGGCTTTCTCCATGCAACAAATATGCTGGGGAAAGCAAAAATTTGGGAGCAGATGTAGATGGACAGTGGGCTGAAACTGAACAAAGGGATATTCCATATCATATGATGCCATGCTTAGTTATTAAAGCTGGAGGAAAGGAAGAGGACATGACATTTGTGGTTGTGGTGTTTGTCTTCCTAAACAAACACTGCATGTTCTGAGTAAGGCCCTGCCCTGCAGGAAGTAGCTGGACATCTCCCTGATGATGGGAAATACTGAATTTGGTTCAATAATCAAAAATCTTGGTTTTGCTTTGCTTGTACATGTATTGCTTTCCGTATTAAACTGCCATTACCTTAATACTTGAGTCTTGCTTTCCTTCTTTTCCTATTCCATCCCATGGAAGAAGGGAGTGAGCATGAAGCTGTCTGGATGTTTGGTTGTTGGTAAGGATAAACCCACCACAAAATGATAAAGGAGTTTAAAATGTGAAAAAGTGTCACTTACTTGTATTTTAAAGCCATACAAGAAAGATGATAAAACAAAGACTAGACAGTCTAGACTAGAAAATCAGACTCAAAAATATGAGAGCTGCTCATTTGCTATACACCACCTACCTGTTTACCTACTCAGTTTATGTGACTATCTTGATAATTACACTTAAACAAATTAAGTTCCTTACAGATTTTGCAGCATTAGCAAAAAGTCAAACCAAACCAAAGATAAGGTTGGCAGAACACCTCTGCTGTTACTACTAGCTGACAGTTAAAATGTGCAGTTATTTTGATTGCTGAAGTTCATTGCTTTTACATTTTACCCATTTTGTTCTTTCCCAAAGACCCATAGTGCTCTCTCTTTCAAGACAAACTAGTAAAAACTTTTAATCGTGCTCTGTTAATTCAGATCCACAATTTTGAGAAAAGATGTTGGCAAGAGAAAGGGACTAAAACTGAAATGAAGACCTAATCGGCTAATCCATGAAAGAGGCTCATCCCTCTTGTTTTCGAGAGAGGAATGTTGTTGATGTTTATCCACATTTATTGATTATGTGGAGCATGGGACTCCATTTACTCTTACCCGCCACACTCATTTACAGCATTATCACTTAATTGATCACTTGAGTGATCTCCAAGTACATGTAATACCACATAAAATATGAATGAGATCTTGCAGCTTTACTGCAACTCAGAATATGATGTATGACTGTCGGTTTGTTAATGCACTACAGTACATTTTTGTAAGGTTTACCACTACAATGTCAACTTTATTCATGTTACAAAATTCTCATCTCACCTCCTTTCTCTCAGATCATGAAGGAAAAGCAGGAATGGCTTCTCTTATTTTAAAGCAGAATGCATCATTAGACTTGGAGCAAATGTATAAGCAAGTAGTGACCTATTTACCAAGTTATGCTTGTCCCCTTTTCTTAAGGATCCAGGTAAGCTGCGTTACTGCACTGTGCGTACAAATATCTACATCATTTAAACACAGAGATGGCTAAGTGAATAACAAGAAGTGCTTGTTCATATAGTTTTAGACCTCATGCTATTTGCTGTTTTCATTAATGGAGTCCTGGAAAAGGGATTACACAAAAAGTCAATACATTTTCAGATTATGTTTAAATGGGAGAAATTGTACAAATAAGCAAGGACAGAGATCATACAAAAGGATTTGGGGATATTAGAAGCGTGAGCATGGTGAAAGATAAGATTCAGGTTAAAAAATGTGAACAATTGCATCTGGAGAAAATAATCTAAAATCCATTTTATTCAGTGAAAATGAGAGAAGAAAGAAGTAGAGCTAAAGCAGGAGACAGTGATTGTGCACAATAAAATGAATGTTATTTTCTGTGTAATATGACAAATGTTAAAGCATTTGAAAAGATACTAGGTAAATTGAAAAGGTGAATTAAAAATATATATTATTGTTGCCACCATGGTAATCATCACAGTCATCCTTATTTGTGCACTGCTTTTCTCTAGTAACTGCCCAGTTCAGGAAAAAAATAGTCTCTCCCCCAAAGGGTAAAAAATGTAAATGTAATACAGTGGACTACATAGGGCTAGGAAAAAATGTAAGAGTATCAAAAGCATACAATATTGATAATCGCAAAGTCTGATGAGCATTTCCATTTCTGGTGTTTTGCAAACATCGTGATAAAGACAAGCAGAAAAATGTTTTTGAAGATGCTTACGAAGGAGTCCCTTAAGTCTGAGAAGTAGATAAAAAAATAGTCATTGTTTAAAGAGAGAAGATAAGTTATGGAAGTTGGTTGCCTAGGCCACCCAGAGAATACTGAATACTGATTCAGAATAAAGAGGGGAAACTGTGAAAGACTTCGAAAGTGAAATATGTGTGTATGTATCTATCAATCTATCTCATAAGTCCAGGAAGATATATTTTGCAGCAGCATTCTGATATGAGCAAGCAAGATTAGACTTGAGAATGTTGCAGTAGTCAGTTTATGAAATTACAACAGCCTGGTCTAGATTTACTCCTGTGCAGATGTACAGAAAAAGCCTTTATACTGCACAGAATCTGAATCTTGGATATTGCATTGATATCAAGTATTTGGAATTCCAATTAAAATTCAAATGCCTGCATTACAAATGAATTGCTGTTGGTACAGCTGTCATAAACCAGGAAAGAAGGTAAAGGGTAGAACTTCAAGGGAAAAAACCCAGAAACATATTAAGCTTTATCTGACGTATAATCATACTTTAGAAGATGTGGTAGCTAGAGTAGAGAAGAGAGTCTCAGTAGAGATGCTTCCCACTACTTTTCCAAGGCACACCATAGCACTAAAGCAGTCTGAAAACGTGGTCAAAATCCATCTTCCTTTGGACCTGGCTGACTATGAGCACGACTGATTTAGTATGTGATTCTTTCAACCCCTTTTTTAAGGTGACAGTAGTCATGAATACAATGAATTTCCCGAGTTTTATCGTTAAGGAGGTCTTGATAGTAACAGTTTTTACTCACAGATGCTTCATGATGTGTACTTTCCTTTTATAATGCGCATAGTGAAGAAGATCAGTGGTCTTGGGCGTGCTGGGGCTACACCACGTGACACTAATGAGACACTGCACAGGGATGCAGAAAGAAATGGGCTCTAGCTTTTCTCAGCCACATATCTCGTGTTGGTCTGTAGCAGCACACAAGTTCTAGTTTTTCAGAGCAATGAGAATAAACTTACTGATATCAAGTAAGATTCTGAAAAACAAATGTGAATGTGAGCAAAAGAAAAGTAACTTCTCTTTTCAATAATGTGTATTTCTCTTTATTACAGGAAAAAATGGAAATGACAGGAACATTCAAACAACAAAAATTTCGACTTGTGGATGAAGGTTTTAATCCATCTACCATTACTGATGCTCTTTATTTTTTAGATAATTCTAAGAAAGCATATGTCTTGTTAACCAAAGAATTACATGAGCTGATCTTATCTGGGAAAATTAAGCTTTAATTGGCCAAATAATAGGCTATTAAGGAACAGCCTATACATGCTATTGTATGAGAAAACAATAAAATTCATTAACAATATTTATAGATCGTTATCTAGAATAATGTTTTTTATGTTTGATATTTACATTCAGATATGTCATGTCTTTACTCACTAGATCATTATTTTTCACTAATAACTTTTTACCTCTTGGGACAAATTTCTAAGTAAATAACCTATAAAACGTAACCAAAATCTATGTTATCTCTATCACTTTAATGAATTTTCTTAAGATGTCACAGAATCACAGAATATTCTGAATTGGAAGTTGGATCCACAAGGATCATCAAGTCAAACTCTCAGTGAATGGCCCATACAGGGATTAAACTCACAACCTTGATTTTTAACTTTGGTTATTATTTGGGTATTTTAACTTGATAAATTAACTTTGGAATATAAATGGTGAATCTGATACTTTTTCTTAGTTTAAATAAACAATAATGATACATGGTATGATACATGGTGAAAAAAGAGTCAACATACAAAGATACTGTGTCACACGTTGTGTCTAAACGGAGAAAACATACCAGTAACATTTTTTTTCCTGTATTTTACATACTTCTGAATATATATTTTAGGAAGTAAAGACTTGACAGTGATTGGAAGGAAAAAACAACTTTTCTGCAGAGGACTTTTCTGATGGACCATAAGATAAAAGAAACTGAAGCAGAAGAAAGTCCTCCAAACAAACACAAATACTGACATCACTGCTGAGATTTTTTTCTGTCATAATCCATTCTCTTTCATTTGTTAAACTGGCTGTTTGGAGTATCAAAGTCTGAAGACAAAGCAAACTTTTGTGAAATATTTAGCAGCAGGTCAACAATAGGCAGACAAAATCTGCACATTTAATGGGGAAAATCATTTACATAGTATAAAAAAGAATTATTGCAGCACTTTATGTCATGCATATTAACTAACAAATAGCTTCCATACTCTTATTAATGACTGATAGAGATCATTATTTTATGAGTATAGAATATAGCTGAAATATTAAAATTCTAAATTGTATGTTCTAATGATTGCTTTTTATAAGTTTTAAAGTAAAATATAAGATTATTTAAACCAAATACTATACTGTCTCAATTTGATTTAAGTCTGATTGCACAAAGTCTATTTTCTAGCCTGTTTTGATATTTTATGTGTACGGTGCTCTCTTCTAATGGACCGTGATGCCCATTTTGGTCAGCCAGAAGCAGCATCAGAGAATACTGACAGGGTGTTCCCAACACTGGGCATCTTTAGTCTCTCTCCCATCATAACAGCAGTATGAAACTAGGTTGTCATAAAAGAGGAGGATGTAACACACTTCTAAAATAACCGTCTTTTCTTGTGTCTTTCTGCATTTTTCATCTAAAAAAACGTCTGCACCATGTCAATTCTTGAATCTCAGATTATCACTTTCATTGAGTTTCTTTAAAAACACGAACCAAGGATGCAGTAAAAAATATATGGGATCATAGCTTGCCTATATTTTTGAATACAATATTCCGTATGGCACTGCCAGTATAAATAAGCAAATTTACAATTTTGCAATTTACAAAGCAGTGAGACCTGGCAATACTTACACCAACATCATGCTTTATGGTAGATGTTAATGTAAAGTACATAATGGGGAATGAAGAGAACTGGTCCATAAGGATGGAAGGGGGTCACTGTAGTCTAGCACCTCCTGAGCAGTCCCACTTTTTCTGTTTCTTTAGGCAGTGCCCAAATGGCTGTCTGTGGCTGAAAGCTGGGGCAGGGGCTGTTTGCCTCTTACTCAGACAGATTATCTGCCATCATCTAGTCAAGAACTGCAGATTTAAGAATCAGGTATTTACTATAAAATTAAACCCAACTTTGCATGTTAGGCTGAAATTTTGAGCAAAGGATTGGCAAAACTACTTTAACTCTTACATAAGTGTGTGCTGAATGTACTTCAGGACCCCTTTTATTACAACAGTAAAAATTACATCCTTTCTATGGAAAATAATCTGTTTTCTTCTAAAATATGGCACCCTGAGATCCACACGGTTGTGTGTTTAATCTTGTAATAGAATACTGAAGAATTTAATGAAATCAGTTACTTAGCTTTGGTAACATATTTAGCAGGTTTAAAATTTATTTTCTTTTATAGTACTTGATACTACATATGACTAATGAAAAGATTCTACCACTTAAATGCAACAGAAATGAGAGGGGGGAAAAAAAAACCATGAAAAAAGAAGAAAACACTTTTCCATTAAAAAAAGAAAAAAGGAGAAACAAAAACTTGTTCATGAGTGTCACCATTTGGTTGCTTATTTTATAAAGTATCTGAGATGAACCAGATTGTTCGTGAACAGTGGCTGGATCAGAGAAAGCACCAGAGGAAGAACACTGAATGTGTGCTACCTTTCATGCTCTGTCTGCTACTGGGACAGCCAGTTGGTGTTTCCGAGCTCTTGGGTACATTTTCAGCAGCATGGGACTCTTCCAACATAGCTGCCTTGGGCAGCCTACAAGTGTTTGCTTCCCAGCTGTGATCACTAGTGCAATACAGAATTCCAGCTACTCCCCTATTCTCCTTAGTGGAACCAAGACAGCCTGGGCAATCTGCCTGTTTTCAAAGGCAATTAAAATCATTCTGTTGCATGCACTACCACAAGAAATAGGATGCCTATGACATCGAGAAAATAATGAAGGGAAAATGTACAGAACCATAGGCTCTGTGTTTCCTAAGGGGAAAACAGTATATTACTCTCAATCCAGTAGTTTTCTTTCTTTTAGCCAGTAGGTTGGGTGCTAGCAGATGCACTGAAGCATGTTGCAGCAAAATGTCACATTTCTCCTGGATACGTAAGTTCTTGAAGCAGCACTGCAGTTTGGCTGATGGTGTTCATGTCAAATATCATAAAGGGTCTTCCTTTCAGAATATTAAAATATTAAGAAAAAATATTAGGACTAGCCTGTTTGTTTCCTATCTTCACACAGACCAACGTTTACACTGGCTGAGGTCTGAGGACTTGAGTGTTGCTGCAAAATTTTGCCCCAGTATTTGTCTGGGAAACTTAATTTCATGTAGTGGGCTAAAGAAGCAGATGAGGAGTGGTTGGAGTGTGGATGGAGAGGTGCCCTGCTAACCTCATATATTAAAAATAGAAGTGTGAGAAAGATTAAAATAAAGGAAGGTAATTATTTTTGAGATTTAGCATATATATCTTAAAATTTTCCTCTGCATTTAAGGAAGGTCAATGATGAAAGAAATGTTTATTGAAAAAAAAAAAAAGAAAAAAGAAAAGAGGTTGGAGTTATCATTTAGAAAAGGTAAAATTCTAAGAAAGTAAACACATATCCACTCTCTTGTCCTAGTGAATCTGGTACAGTTAGTACGGTTATAGTCTGGATTATTTTCATAAGTCTTTCTCAGGATCTCCAGAAAGCAGTAGAAAAATACAAGGTTTCTAAGCAGATCGTGGCCTGAATTTTATTCTCCTCATGCAAGGCAGATCAATAGAGCTTTTTAGGAGACTTCTCATACCTCTAACAGCCACTGAAAAGAATGTATTTCAATTTAACTACAAATTTCCTGCAGATGACATACAGAAAACATCTTCTGCTGTTGATTTTTCACCTTTTTTTTCTGGAGGAAAAAAAAAAAGAGGTAAAGGGAGGAGGAGCAGTCTTTCCTGCATTTTTTAAATCTAAAAATACTGGATGGCTATGGGAGAAAAGACAAAAAAGTCACTCTTTAAAAAAAGAGTGATGTTTCATTTTCAGCAGCCTGTCCCCAGATAACAATGTAACTAGTAATTCGATGTGCATTATCACAGCAGAAATAGTAAGACACATACCAGTATATATTAAGCTTATTCATTAAGTCAAACTAATTTCAAGCAAATAATGTCTTTCTGTTTAATATTAGAAAATTAGATGCAAAGGTTCAGTAGACAGCCAAAGAAAGTTGCACATGAACAGCAGCAATTTTAGAAATAATTTAGTGTGATGTGTATTGTTAGCAGTGCTGTCAATAACTGACAGCATAATTGTGGCAATTAATTTGGCCATATGGGTAACATCAGATGATCTGATTATGATATTCAGGACATAATATCTTACACATTATAGCCTTAATTAGGACAAATAGATTATATGATTTATGCCATGATAATTGTAAATAATCCAGGTTATTATCAGAGTGAAATGCAATTTCTGTGTCACTAACAAGTCCATGAGTCTGAGAATCTTCACTGAGTTTCTCCAAAGACTGCAATAAGCACAGCTCAAATCAAATGGTCAGGAATTGCTTTTGCAATACAACAAAGCAGTCCTTGTTGCTGCCTTGCAGTAGGAGGTACACTGACCTATTTCCATTTGGAGCCGTTCTGGCACCATGAGGTATGCACACTTCCTGTTATTCCAGAGTCCAGCACGACAAGTGGGAGTTCTTTGCATTATGTCACATATTTATAAATATAAAGGACACTTTGACTGGCAGAAACCCACTTGTTATTGTGTCTCCTTTTCTTCAAGGAACTGATACTGCTACGCTGACAAAAATAATGTTTCTTGCAAGTATGTATGGACAGTGTTAGAGTATAGGACTGGCCAAGTCTGGTAAGATGCTTTTTGTGGTGGTTGTGGGTTTAGAACTCAACCAAATATCTCAGTTCGCTTGAAAACCAACAAATCAACCAACCAACCAACCAAACCCCACCCCAAAACCAAGACCCACATTATAGCAAATTGAGATTATTTGAAGCATATTTTGCAAGAAAGGAGTGAATGCCTTGATGGAAATTCTAATATGAAAAGAGTCCTTCTCATCCAATACACACTGCTGAGTACAGATAAGCAGAATTGTCAGTCTTTTACAGTGCTTATTCTATGGAAAGTCATATATTTGGTTTTAGAATACTGTCTAAAAATGTCAGTTTGATCCAAACCCACACAACTTATATCAGTATACACTTATTTGTCTGATAGAATTCATTACTTATCTGTTTTTGCCAGGCTTTTGTGCATCATTGTTAACTGTATGTGGCCAAAATATGTGGCAACAGGGGCCTCCATGGAATGGTAAATGACAGAGAAACTAACTGATGGCTTTGTGAGTAATGACAACTAGAGTGTCATCTGTGATTCAGGAAAAAACATGTTATAGTGATCAGCACAATTTTCATTCATTTTTCTATTTATTCTGTCTTTGTTGTTCATTCTTTTCTCTTTGCTAACAACAAAACATACTTGTATTCCTAATTTTTTTTTAAATGCTTATGGTATGTTAGGACATCACTAATGCTGAAACTAGTCATGGCACATTAGAATTTGTTGAATCCAATAACACGTACTGATTTTAGTAATCTCAACCCAGTTTTATATTAGGTATGTGAAATTCCATTCAGGGGGGTTTAAAACAACTTTGGACTCGTTAAATTCATGGTGTCACTGAAGGCATAGAAATTAAACATGTGGGCTTTACCAGCTAGCTACCTTTGAAACTCTGAAAAATTACTTAAATTTTTCTCCAAACACAGGATGTAATCACAGTAATTTTAAAAAAGTATACTGAATGCCAATATAATTAAATAAATTATAGCTAACTGTGAGATCATTAAAATCTTACCTAGCTACCCAATTATTTCCAAACTTTTTTTTTTTCTGAAGTAATTCCTGCTAGCAGCTTACAATACCTTTCTAAAAAAACATGTCTTCTATTACATGCTAATAATTTTCTGCACTGGGTGGGCTTCACTTTAGTGGTAATAGATTTGATCAATACTACTCCTTTTTTTTTTTCCTTTTTTCTCTCTCTCTCTTTCTTTCTTTTTTTTTTTTTTTTTGGACATGCTTTTTTCACAGCTTTTGCAGTTTAGGCAGAAACAACTGTGTTATACCAGTCCTAGCTTATGAGAAACTGGGAAGACACATTAATTTTTGCCAGACTGTAGCCTCCATGTACGAGGATTCAATTTTACTGGTATGGAAAAGCATGAAGATAGATCTCTGGGGAGGAATGCCTGATCATTAGCTTACTCTGACAGATTCTTGTCCTGAAGTTATGTAGGACTAGAATGCTACTCTCAAATCTTACTCTAGTTACATTTGAATGATAAGACTTCTTAGTAACTTAAAAAAATTCATGGACAGCAAAATCAACATGAACATCAAAATTGTCTTCTTACATTTACCTTTTTATGAAGGAAAACTACCAGCTATCAACTTTAGTGGGTGTATAAAGAGGTAATGATGTCATTCATTGAAATGTCAAAATTAAAAGGTATTTATTTACTTGTCAGCTTCTAAAAAACACCATGTAGTTTGCCTTCCACTTCACTAACATTAACAATGAAATTCAATACTTCTAGAGTACAATTCTATTGTGGTTTTAATTAAATTAACACCATGTGTGTGGCTGAAAAAGACACGTCTTAAATATCTCCATCAGCTGCATTTCATGGTGCAAACTTCTGAAAATTTTTCCTCAACTTTTAAAATAAAGTTTTTTAATAAACCCCAAATTGGCAATAAACATTATATATCCCAAATGAAACATTGCAATTTAGGGATTTTGAATGGATTAAACCAATCAGAGAGAGTGAGGTACAGGGGAAAAGATTAGGTTTTAAACACCTTACTGTATTCTGGTAGAGACTTGCAATTATCTCTGGCTATGTAAATTTTCATAAGAAAGTGGGATTAACTCCTTAGCCTGTGAAATTTTTTTTTAAAAAAGCAAAACCCAAAACTTTATCTATGAAAATCTGGACTGTACTTCAGATTTGTGAGTGGATCCTTACTTCTGTAATAAACAAAATGACAATCTTGGATACAACGAGACTGAGAGACTATCATTTTGAAAAAGTCTAGATTAAAATTCTAAGGGTATGGCCCATTTTGAAGTCCTAATACTCATAGCCCTTCCACTTGTAATGCTGTAACCTTCTACCTTTACCATATTTTTTATTGTTTTAAGCACATATATATATGTATCTATCTATATATATCTTTACATATACTTATCAGTCTGGAGAAGAACAGCCTCTGGGTAGATCTTATATAAAAGCCTTTGAGTACCTGAACAAGGCTACAGAAAGTCTGGAGAGGGACTTCTTACAAGGGCATGGAGTGGTAGGACAAGAGGGAATGGCTTTTATCTGGAGAAGGGTAGATTTACATTGGATGTTAGGAAGAAATTTTTTACTTTGAGGGTGGTGAGACACTGGCAAAGGTTGCTCAGAGAAGCTGTGGATGCCCCATCCCTGGAAGTGCTCAAGGCCAGGCTGGATGGGGTTCTGAGTAACCTGGTCTGCTGGAAGGTGTCCCTGCCCATGGCAGGCGGTTGGAAGTAGATGACCTTTAAGGTCCCTTCCAATGCAAACCATTCTATGATTCTGTGATACTAAACACAAGAGATCTAAGTTCCTGCTTCATTTGCAGCCATCATGCTCCAGAACAATGTTGCTCATGTCACAGCTGAGTAACTGAAGGAAATAGAGTTGCTGCAGGCTTTGTTTCAGTGCCTAGCTCAAGAGCTCAAATGTTGAGTGAAATTCACAGGACACCATGACAGAGCCTTAAAAAATGTGAGGGAAGAGTTATATGCCTGCGAATAAGATCCACTAAAGTCAGCTCAAAGAGCAAGAACTGCCTAAACTGACTAGTAGGGAACAGTGAGAAGAGGATTATGTCTGAAGTCCATCTCCTGCCAGCACGTAGGCATCTAATTCTCATTTGCTGGGAGCACAGAGATATTTAAGCTCTCACCTAGAATTACACAAAACCATTTTTTTTGCAAATGCTTGTAATTCTACAGATTGCCACTAGAAATGTAGCCATATACATTCAGTATCCAAGCATTTCATTAGAATCATAAAGAGAGGAAATTATTTATTGATGACATGAAAGCTCTGCAGTCAGTTATATATTTCTGCAGTAATAAAGCCATATTCTGTCAGAAGATAAGAAGAACCTCTTTTGGAATATTAAAAGTATAAATCCATTTCCATTTTGCTGCCCACAAAAACCCAATTTTTGTGAAGAGAAGCTTATATCTACCCAAATGCCTGTAATCTGCCATTAACAAAGAGGTTTTGTTGGGAAATTCGCAGATCAAAACAATATAAAGTATAATTCATCATTGTCTACATTTGGTTTTGCCATATCTCTGCTACAGGAATGCCTATGCCATTTTTCAGGTTTATTCTGAACTAGTTTGAGGTTGTAAGTTTTCTCCAGGTGTACAGATTATTTTTAAAGACCTTCTTCTTGTGCTATATTAAAACTAAATTTCTTTAGAGAAATGTGGCATACATAAAGCAAATTTTTGTGAAATATTTTTGAGATCACTCACTTTGTTCAGCTAGCTCATAAAATGAAACTGTCCCAAACTAAACTGTTGATCCTATAGTCTGTATTTTTTTTGAACCTTTCTATGTGATGTTCAGTACAAGTTCTTCTTAGACAACTTTTGACCTGGTCAAGATAATCTCTGCCTTGCTTTGGTACATAAAGACCAGTGTCAGAAAAGGACTTTCTAAAAACTGTTTCTAGACAAAACAGTTTCAAGGACTGATTGAGGACAATCAGGGAACTACCAATAGCTTTTTATTTACACAGCCAGGCAGTGGATGAAAATTACCCTCATGTTAACTGCACTGTACATGTTTTGTTGGCAATTTCCACAATTATGTTCAGGAACCTGTACATTCAGGCATATTCAGAATTTCAGTGGAAATCATTCTTTCTGCATTCCATAAATCACAGTATCTTGCTTTCTGTCACCACCATCCTGTTTCTATCTAAAAAATAAATATTTTAAGTATAGGAGCTGTCACTACATTAAAACTGTACAGTGAAATCAACTGAAGCAATACACAAGATAGCACTGTTGCACTTAATAAAGGCCTGTTGCATTCAATAAAATATTAAAACAAAAATGTATGACTCATTTTGATGATCTTCTATTGTAAAAATAGTCCTACATATATGTTTCTTAATCTGCAAAAGAATTACATATTTGCTCTGAGGTTAAGACTGGAGTCACTCAGAAGCAGTTATATGAAAAAATTATGTCTAGTTTCCAAAACTGCAGCTTTTAAAAATCTTAGTACAAGTTTTTTGAACAAATAGAATTTGTGTTATAACTGCTAATTCACACATCTGTGTGCTGGTCATTGCAGGTGCTGATCGTTGCAGAAATTCTCACTGCAAATTCTCACATTACACCAAGCAACACAGACAGCTCAAACCTTGTATTCGGCACTAGAGTTCTGCTTTCCCTTTCCTTTTTTAAACCCCAAACAACCCATGTAGTCATTCCATTTTGAAGTAATCCCCAAAGATTATTAAGAAAAATGGAAAGGGTTTCAGCTATTGAAACTCTTAGTAACACTGAGGATGCTGTTCAGCTGAACCCACTGAAACATACAGAGGAAGTAACATTATCCCTGCATATTCATTGCGTCATTCTTTGTTAATAAGACCCTGTCCAAATTAATGATTTTTTTAGTCTTAAATTTCAAGGAATACTCATTTTACAGCCCATCATTGAACTGTCACAGAAACCCTATTCCTAGTGGTAGAAATCCCTGCAAATACAAAGAGCTTTAAGAAAAAGAAAAAACACCTTTTTTTTTTTTTTTTTTTTTTTGCTTCAGCTTTTATTTGGGTGCTACAGCAATAAAGCCTGACTCCAGAAACAGTGTTGCAACTACTAAAGGTCTCATACATTCATGCATGTGTTTGCAAAATAGGTCAGTTGCCAGGCAGCTTCGCATGTATGATTGTGATCTATTAATTGTACAGGTGGCAGCAGACCCGGAGTGATGATGAGGCTATTCATCCTGGTCTCTCCAAGAGACTTACAATAGATGATAGCTAAAAATATCTGTGCTCTGGACCTCTTCTTTCTCCTATGTTCTGTCATTCCATTAAAAAAAACAGTTACTTTTAAGGAAACAGGAGGCAAAGGATAATTATTTTGTTAATGCAAAATCACTCATGGATTAAGGAGTCCTGGAATTAAACCTCTGAATCTCCTGAGAAATGAAAACCACATTCTGCTAATGCAGAAGTTTGTCAGGCAGATGCTTCAAATGATAGTAATCAAGTTAGAAAGCTTTTGAAAGAGCTCTTGAGTTAGTAAATTACATCCTCAAAATAAAATATTTAGAACTGCGAAACTGAGGACTGGGGTGACTGATTTAAAAATAGATAAAATGGAGATAAATGCCGACAGCAAAAGAAAGACAGAAAATATTTCTTTTCTTCTTAAAAATCTCTGACAGTTTCCTCTGTTTTACAATTGGCTTATACACCTCATAACCATGGAACTACACTTTACAATGTAGGTCAAAGCCTGTGAAAGAGGAAAGCATGTCAAAAGAAAATGCAAAGGCACGATGTGGTAGAAGCACCTTGTTGATTTGGGTAGCTATTTGCTCTGAGAAAGGAGCAGAGGGCAAGAATTCTATTGTATATTAATTAATATTACAGAGTTCGGATCTAAATAATTGTGCTGGTTTTGGCTGGGGTAGAATTTATTGTCCTCACAGTGTCATGTATGGGGCTGTGTTTTGCATTTGTGCTGAATACAGGGCTGATGATACAGAGATGCGTTTGTTATTGCTGAGCAGGGGTTACACAGAGCCAAGGCCTTTTCTGGTTTTTGCACTGTCACAGTGGTGAAGAAGTTGGGAGTGCGTGGGAGGTTGGGAGAAGACACAGCCAGGACAGGTGACTCCAACTGACCAAAGAGATATTTCATATCATACCCCATATACATACACCATACCACACCATGCTCAATATATAAAGTGGGGGGAAGAAGGAGGAAGGGAAGGTTTGGAGTGATGGAATTTGTCTTCCCAAGTAACTCTCACATGTGATGGGGCCCTGCTCTTTTGGGGATTGCTGAACAGCTGCCTGCCCATGGGAAGCCCTGAATGAATTCCTTGTTTTGCTTGGCTTGTTTGTGTGAGATAAACCCACTGGCTTTATCTCAACCCATGAGTCTTCTAGCTTTTATGCTCACAATTGTCTCCCCAGTCCTGCTGCTGTGGGAGCAAGCAAGTGGCTACGTGGGGCTGGGTTGCTGGCTGGGGTGAAACCATGACAGTAATCTATTTGTATTTTAAAAGGTTAAAGGCTAATTTGTTCACCTGATGAGGCATCCGCCAAATCTTTCATGCTTTATATCTGCCAAATCAAATCATGCTTTATACTTCATGCTACGCAATTACAGACCTCATATCGAAACCTTGTGTGCACCAACAGCTCTTCAAGCTGCTTCCCCAGGGGTCTGGCACCCAGCTGCGTGGGAAGAGAAGCGTGCTGCCTCATAAGGCCCTTCCTGCCTTTGATAGGGAGCTGCTTCTATCCTCAGACCTTTGAGTGATCTTTGACTGATGTTATAGCTATCACTGAGCCCGGACAGATACCTTGCTGATTCAAAGCATGAAACCAGGCAAAGAAGGCAAGGGACCAGCATGGCTTAGTAGGGAACTGCCTGTCAAAATAAAGGGAAAGAAATAAATGCATAGGCAGTAGAAAGAAGGACAGGTAACCTGGGAAGAGTATAGGCATAAAGTTGGTTGTGTAGGATTGGGTGAGGAAGGTGAGGAAGACCAAGGCAAAGCTGGAACTGAACCTGGCAAGGAATTCAAAGAATAACAGGAAGGGCTTCTACAGGTACCTTAATGAGAAAAGGAAGGTCAAGGAAGGTGAACCCCCCTGTTAAACAAAGCTGGAAGCAAGGTATGAGGAGAAGGCAACATTTTTGCCTCAGTTTTCAATGGCATCCCACATCTCTCAAGTGGATGGACAGGAGGATTGGGACTCGGAGAGGAATGTTCTTCCTATGGTAACTAAAGATCTGGTTCACGACCACCTGAGGAACCTGAACGTACATAAGACTACGAGACCCAATGAGATGCATTGTAGAATCCTGAGGGAACTGGCTGATGTAGTTGCCAAGCCACTCTCCATGATATTTGAAAAGTCAGGGCAGTCAGGGGAAGTCCCAGGTGACTGGAAAAGGGGAAGCATTGTACTCATCTTTTAAAAGAGTAGAAAGGAGGACCCTGGGAAATACCGGGAACCCATCACCCTCACCTCTGTGACTGGGAATATCATGGAACAGATCCTCCTAGAAGCTGTGGTAAGGCACATGAAGAACCAGGAAGTGATTTGGGACAGCCAGCACAGCTTCACCAAGGGCAAGTCCCGCCTGACCAGCCCAGTGGCCTTGAATGATGGAGTGATTCCATCAGTGGACAAAGGAAGGGCTACAGATGTCATTTATCTGGACTTCTCTAAAGCCTTTGACACGGTCCCCCACAACTTCCCTATCTCTAAATTGCAGAGAAATGGATTTGATTGGTGGACTGTTCAGTGGATAAGGAACTGACGGGACAATCACATCCAGAGGGTAGTAGTGGTCAACAGCTCAGTGTCCCGATAGACATCAGTGACAAGTGGTGTCCCTCAGGGGTCCATATGGGGACCAGTGTTACTTAACATCTTCATTAATGACATGAATGAAAGGATCAAGTGCACACTCAGCAGATTTGCAGATGACACCAAGCCGAGTGGTGTGGTTGACCCACCTGAAGGATGGGATGGCATCCAGAGGGACCTGGATAAGGTTGAGGAGTGGGGCCATGGGAATGTCATGAGGTTTAACACAACCAAGTGCCAGTTGCTGCACCTGAGTCAGGACAACCCCTGGTACCAACACAGGCTGGTGGATGAACAGATTGGGAGCAGCTGAGAAGGACTTGGGGCTGGATGAGAGGCTGGACATGACCCAGCAATGTGCACTCACAGCCCAGAAGGCCAAATGTGTCCTGGGCTGCATCCAAAGCAGTGTGGCCAGCAGGGTGAGGGAGGGGATTCTGCCCCCCTGCTCCACCCTGGTGAGACCCCACCTGGAACACTGCATCCAGCTGTGGGGACCCAGTACAGAAAGGACATGGACCTGTTGGAGTGGGTCCAGAGGAGGGACACCAAGACTGTCAGAGGGATGGAGCACTTCACTTATGAGGACAGACTGAGAGAATGGTGAAAAGAGAAGGCTTCAGGTTGACCTAATTGCGACCTTCCAGGACCTAAGGGGGCCTACAAGAAGTCTGGAGAGGGACTTTCTACAGGGGAATGTAGCAACAGGACAAGCGGTGACGGCTTTAAACTGAGAGTAGGTTTAGATTAGATATTATTTTCTGTGAGGGTGGTGAAGCACTGAAACAGGTTGCTGCCCTGGAGTGATCTAGTCTATTCCATGATCCTCTACTTATGCCCAAATATTGCAATTGTTTTCTCATTCTGCAGCCCCCCCACCCGCACTTCCTGGCTTGGGGGTATTGTGTGAGCCCAGCTGGGATTCTGGTGGGGGCGGGGGCAGGAGTTGCTCTCTCTCTTCCGGTTCGGGGATGGGGCAGCAGCACTACACCTGCCAAGGTCTACGTGCGTTTCCTGCCGGGGCACTGCCACACTGTGACTTAGCAGTCTCTTAGCTGGGCGTGGGTCGGTCTGTGCCTGGGTGGGGATGTCACGGCGTGCCCTCGTCCAGCTGGAGGTCAGTGGCCGCAACCTTCCTAGAAGCCTCACGCTTGTCCGGTGGTACCTCGGTGCAGTGTGCGACAGCCGGTGAGAAGGGCACAGTGCCGTGCCTTCCACCCGCTAATCCCACCAGCGCAGGTGGTTAAGCAAGCAGTCGCACCGCTGACACCTTAAGACGGGAATAATGAGTCGGAGGTGGACTCTCCTTATGATGTTCCACAGAAGGTGTTTGCTCTTGAAGGGTCAGGGAAGGAGAGCCAAAAGAACAGGGTGACACAAGGTTTTTCACAGCACAGAGAAGGGGCGGAGAGAACACTGAGGGCCAACCACACTAGGGTTAGGGGGAGGAGAAAAGGTGGGGTGGCAGTACACAAACCAATAAGGGTAGGCGAGGGGAGGAGCAGGGGAACAAAGCCAATGGGGCGTTGAGTGAGGGAGAACATTCTGGAACATAACCATATACAGAACATAGGTTGACAAGGATAAACCAAATGAATGGGGGAGAACACTACTCCAAGGCCTGGGTGGGAGAGACTTTCCTTCTTACCACAATCCAGGGGGAGATCCTGGACCTCGGAGCCTTTACTTAATACAACACCTGGGCTCCCTGGCCCCACTGGCTCCTCAGTTACTTGTGTGGCTGGCCTATCCTCTGCAGCATCTCCAGCTGCAGACCAAGCCACCACCATATGGGAACAGAGAATAAGCGGCCTTTTTTTGCCGGGAACAGTCAGCTGCTTTGCTACACTACAACCCGGCTCGCTGCCCAGGCTTCCAGCGGCTCGGTGCAGCGTGGTTCCAGTGGGCTCGGAGCAGCGTGGTTCCTGCTTGGCTGTGCAGCATGGTTTCTCTGTGTGGGTGACTTGGTTTTTGGCCCAGGCAAAAAAGTTTTCCTTTTTCCTCACTTGGAGAACCTGGAGTAGCATCTTTTGACTGCCAGGAGCTGAAATGAACAGGCTGCTGCTCTGAGATCGGCAGGAGTGAGATTGCCGGGAGTGGAGCAGCTCCACCCCACCCCCGAAGCTCTGGGTAACCAAGCCGGGGAGAGAAAGCACACCAAAAGGCTCCAGCCCAGCTGTTTCATCTGCCATGACTGCCATGGAGAGGGGAGGTCAACACCAGGTAGCCACTGTGATTTTCCTCTGCTGCTGGACTGCTCTGTGGGGGGAGTCTGCTGCCTTTGGCATGAGAAGCCAGCGCCATTCTGGACCACGTATTGGGAAAGGGGTATTCCTCCTGCACTGCCGCCACTCTCTGCACATTTTTTTGGGGTTTTTTTTCTGGGGGGGGGGGGGGGGGGGGGTGACAGTTTAGTGCTTAAGAGTTGTTTACTTTTTCCCTGCCTTGTGGGTGGGCATTCTGTTTGTTAATAAACCATTTTTTTTTTCACTTTCATCTATCAGTATTCATTCACTATGGGTGGAAAGGGCATTTTTGGAACCCTTTTGAAGAGAAGGACTCAGTCCAGAGAGTTCTCTCTTAAATTTGTCTCAAAATTAAGACAGTTGCCCAGAGAAATTGTGGGTGTCCCACCCCTGGCAGTGTTCAAGGCCAGGTTGGATGGGGCTTTGAGCAACCTGGTCTAGTGAAAGGTGTCTGTGTCCAAAGCAGGGGGCTTGGGGCTAGATGATCTTTAAGGTCCATTCCAATACAAGCCATTCTATGGTTCTATGTTTCTAACCCTGCCCTGCTGTCCCTACTTTATTGGCTTGACCTTCATCTGCCTCATTGCTAGAGACGGGGCTGTTTCTAAACTGCTCTGCTTTCCTGGTCTAACTGCTGCCAGATCATGTCCTTGATGGCCAAAGCAGTGCCTCAACTGGCTTGCTCCCATCCTCAGTGCCTGAGCAGTATTTTCCTGGTGGAATAGCCTACATGTACAGAGCAAACCGTTCACATACATTCAGTTATTTCTATAATCCCAAAACAGTTCAGAAGGTTTTGCAGCCCATAAAGACGTGTATTAGGAAAAATGCCATTAGTTACTATTCCTGTAGGCTTCTTTTAATTTAAATACTGCCATTAGATGAATTTAATGTCTTCAAGGAACTGACTAAGAACTAAGCAAAACCAGAGAGGAAAAGGACAGTTATTGCAAACTTGGTTCTGCCCTCAGAGTGTGACAATAGGGATGATTGCAACTCATCTTTGATGGCTGAAGAAGAGCCTAATTGTTCTGACTATTAAAATGCATCAAATTATTTCCTTTTTTTAATCAGTAAATGTAAAGTACTGCTTTAGTTATTACAAAAAGGTCATACAGTTTACAATTAGAAGCAAAGTAGGTGTTAACATAATAAAATAGTGATAGTTTGAGAAAATGAACTGCATTTGTGATTCTACGCCCAATACTTGCAAAGAGAGTACAATTCAATAAATTGAACTTCTCCCATTTGTGGAAGAAGTGTCCCATTCTACCAAATATCCTTGAGCACAATGTATACCTTCCAGCATGGGAAAGCCTACATATATATAAAACTACATCAAGTTTGTACTATTAGATATTAGTTATATGAACACATATGTATACATTTATTACAGCTATTGTTCAAAAAGCAAAATCCATGACAACTGGGGACAGAAACAGGATGCCAAAGCATGAAGTAAACAGCAGAGGTGGCAACAAAACTGGAAAGGAAGCTGACCTGGCAGCCACTCATTCATGAAGAAACACCTTATTTGCAGGAGAAAAACTTCAAAGTTTGAAAAACAGATTACTTGGGGAACCTAGACTTGTCTGATATCTTCCTAGATCTTTGTCTGATCAACCAGAAAAACTGGAAAGGTCCGTAACGGCTAAGATGTGACTAGATGAAAAGATACTGCCAGATGGGTAGTATACAAATTCTTCCAAGTACGAATGCAAATGGTTTGTTGAGATTGTGGAAACTCCACAAATGCCCCAAATGGAACATTTCTGAATTAAAAACAAAATAAAAATGACAACAATAAAACAAATTAAGTAACTTCTGAATATATAACAGGATTACAGGACTATAAGACTTACGCTAAACTGGAGAGAAACAACACAACCCAAAGAAGGACTTGCCTAGAAAATTCTTTCAAGAATGGCTTGTGACTAAAGCTTTTTTGATCTAAAAATGTGCAAGTTATCAAAGACATAAAAATAAACTGAGGATCAAGCAACAGGCACAGTACAGACAACACTCAAAACACCCTTCACTATGGAAACTGGTGTCCCATGTGTCCAAACATTATTGATTCAAAGGAAAACTTAAGCAGAAACTCTAAATAATGCTCAAAACCTAATGTATATAAAGATGATGGAAGAGTGACTGCAACAGATGCAGACCAATTATACCATAAAGGAAATGCTGTAAGTTTTCAGGTTCATCAACCTTCAGATAACAAAATAGATTCTAAGATCTCTGCCACTGTCATTAGCCAGCGTGATGCTAGGGGATGAAAAAAGCCCTCTCCTATTTGGTGAGACTCTATCTGACTGGCAAAGCATGTTTGTACATTTACATCACTGATGTAGAAAATATTTTGGTAATAAAGTTGTCTCAAAAGGAAACTTAACTGAATTTTTTACCAACATCTGGTGTAATTCAAAGTAATTCTGTGCCCTGAAAATATACAGTGGCAATACTTGATCTTGAAGAAATAATTGCCAAATGTTTACAACTTTGTCTGTTGTACTTTGTGACTCAGACAAAAGTAAAACATACTCATTACAACTGTGCTTTAAGAGAATTACCATGCCACATTTAATGCTAGTAATGAAGAAGTATGTAATTATTCATATTGGTAGAAATGTGAGGGCTATCATATCTGAAAATAGATCTAAGACATATTATTGTCACATATCACTGTGAAAACAGTCATATGACTTGTGAGTAAGCTCTTTATATATTTTTCTATATTTTATCTTTACATATTTTATCAATAGAAAGCTGGGCTTGTTTGTACAAGAAAGCTTGAATATGGCTGCCTCATAATAGGGTAACTGTTCCCAAATTCAATCCTTTAATTTCCTATAAGAAAAACAGCTGAGTTTGATAATTAAGCTTCTATTGTGGCATCATCATTTTAATAAAATTTGCTTCACTAAAAAAAGGAAAAAAACCTTAAATTCAGCAGTGCTTTGACAGTGCTATTTTTTTCCATGAGAACTTGAATTTTTACATTTTTAGTACTAGCAACATAAAAGTAGGGTCTTGTCTATGTTTTAGCTCTGTCTCATGATGCTAATATTAAAGCTGGACTCAATGATCTTAAAGGTTTATTCGAACTTACACAATTCTATGACTCTAGGATTCTATGGTTACCATTGACACATTCTACTGTCCTGTTCCAAGTGCTGTTATATAGGAAACGAATTTAGGATATCAAAATACAGCCTAAATAACATGATATTGAATTAACAGTGGAGCTTTAAAACACCTATCAAGCTCCAAAATCAGAAGGTAGACAGAGATCCATCCCAATAATGTGCTTTTTACTTCAAGCTATTATTTTATATAAACATGTGACACGGGCAGATGATATTAGAAGTTAAGCTAAAATTCTTAGTTTTCTTTCCAAACCTTGCAAGGCAGTAAAACCAGCCAAATGGAGAGCACTCTATTCTTCCAGGAAATTTCAGGAGCTCTTTGCCCATCACTCTTATTCCCGTCCATACTGTTGCAAAAACCTGTCTGTCATTCGACGTACGGCATCATCTAGTTAGCTGAAATACCGGCAACTCAGTCATTTCGGCATCCAGAATGACCAAAGACTCCACTGCTCCATACAGAGATTACCACTACAGGTAACTGCAACACAAAGACAGATGACTCCTAGAAAAAATTTTGTGTGATGTTAATAAAATGTTCCTGTTGATGAGATAAATGGAAATGGAGTGCTGGGGCAAGCCCACACTGCAGTTGGCCCAGCACTGAAGGGCAAAGTACACGCCTGCGAAGTCCTACCCTCAGCAGTACCAGCTGAATTACTACAGAACCAGCAAAAGGGACGCTATCTCAGGTCTAGACAGCACATAAATCTGGCTGGAAGCCCAGTGTCAAGGGTAGTTTTAAAATACAGTGCAGATCTAGCCAGACAATATCAAAGTCAACAGAGAGTTCAGATAAGACTGCAAAGCTGGGACTGCAAAACAAATGTATTGGTGCTGAACGGTGTGATAATATGGATACATTGCTAGGACAAAGTAGCTTAATACAGGTTTGCAGGACAAGGTGGAAGCTCCAACAGAGGTTTTTGTGGCAATGCTTTGTGTAGCAACAAGCCTCATTGGGAATACAAGCAATCATTTGGACATGCGACAAAAATAATTTTGAAATATCACAGGGGAACAGAGTAACACAGATAAAGTAGAAAATCAATAAATCTGCACAGAAAGGCCGTGTATTTCACGCATACGGGTTTATGAAGCATGATAGTGTGGCTGTTCACTTTTTCTTGACTTCCTATTGGAGATGTCGTTTACATTTCAGATAGTGGTTAAGCCAGAGAGGATTTAGAACTATAAGACATATGTCAGCTCTCTCTGATTTTAAAACTACCTGCTCTCTTTGGGCTTTCAAAACATAAAACTGCTATCTGCAAGGCATGCCTCATCATTGACATTTTTCTCACTGAGAGTGGATCAACAGAGAAGTAAATATTCTTCTCTAGAGCTTACTCTACGCTTGATTTTACCGCAGTTTTCAACAAAGTATTTTAGGAGGTGTATAATTTTAATAGATTCAGTCTGACATTGTGTTTCAATCTATAGCACATGACCATATGTTTACATTTTAATGCCCTGAATTCCAGCTTTTGCTCTGGAAACACACATATCTATCCTTACAGTGGACATAGCATGAACTTCCATCTCTCTCACCTTATCCTTCCTAGCTTCTGATGCAAGTGCCCTTTAACAAACAAACAAATGCTTTCCAGAGGCTACAGATCAGATGACCTTGTGCAGTTCTCCTGCAGGAAACGAAGATCCCATGTGGATGGCAGAGCCCTGTGCCTGAGTGGAATGCCAATAGACTTGTTAGCAGGAAGACTTGATATATACAGAAATGTTTCAGGACTGGGTTAAGGAAATTTGGCCTTCCCTTAAATCTGTGACACTTCAATAGTTTTCAGTGAGTTTCTTTAGAGTATGTTGTTGCACGTACCACTCAAGAGGCGTATGTGCTGTGATTATATCTCCTTTTTTTATGATTTCAGCATATGCTTAGCTTGTCAGCATGAGATTGGCAGCTTCTCAAAAAAACATGGTTGGAGATCAGTTAACTCTGAATTTTTAGTAGAAGCAATATTTTTGTCTATTGTGTACAAGGACCGATGACACATCACTTGCAATGTGAAATGTCAAAGAGATGTGTTACAAATGCTCTTACACACTTGTGTTCTCCAAACGGAGTAAAAAGTACCATGTTTGTTTTAAGCCAATGTAATGGGGATCACTGGGCATTTTTCCTGTGTGCATCATAGCCTTTTTTTCTGTGAAGCAAAATACGCTATGCTGGATTTTGTAGGTGAGCTAAGCCTCATATTTGTGATGGTGTGATACCTCTGCAACTGCCACAGGAGATGTATGATTAAGAGACACATGAAAGGTAATTGAATCTAACTTACATCCACGTGGTGGTGCTTGGAAAGTGTCACTTCCCAAGTTTGTGTCTCAGGGTGATCTCTTTAAAACTGAAGATGACTAAAGCTGGGGTTAGAAAAAAACATAGCCTGAGATCTGCTTGCAGCACAGTTGTCTTGCTCTATGAGACAATACTAAGCACAGGCAGCTACTCAAAAAGAAAGAAAGAAGAAAAATAAAACTACCTGTGAAAAGACTGACCATGGAGTTGCAGTGGAAGAGAGAATTTGAACTGTGAAAAGATCCAAGGTGGTATAGTATGATACAAGCAGAGATAAGACACAGATCAAGGTGAAGATTAGCTGTCACTTGGTAAGGACAGATGGGTTGCATGGTAAAGAAAGCAGCTACGGGCTGTTGCCTTGATGTGTGTGGAGGGATCTGGCAGCTGTGCTCCTCTGCCTGCAAGACCTTGCACAGAGACGGATGACAGGCCCCTGCTCTGCATGCCTGGGTCCTCAGCCTGAGGGGCAACAGGGGCAGCAATGGTCAGCTGCAGTAGGAGAGCCCCTCCTCATCCAGATTTTGGATGAATGTGGGTACTGACTTGCCAATTCCTTGCCATTTCATAAACTCAGTCATGTTAGCAAAACTTTTTCTGTTACTTAACTAAGCTTGAATCTGGCTCACATACTAAAATATATTATGTGTTCTGCATAATAACTGAGTGATTTGTATTCAAATGTATTCATTATAGACAGCAGTTGTAGAAAGGTAAGAGCTTGCTATGGCCTATTTTGTTAATACAGATATATCCATCTTGCTATAATGGAAAAAGGAAATCCATTTAAAAGGCACCATTAATCTACAAAACCACTACCCATGCTATGTTTTAAAAGTATATTGAATTTTAGAACTGCACTCAATTAAAATAAAGTACAAATTAAGAAACGGAAACCAGTTTAAGTCACAGAAAATAAATAGAACTCACTGGATATTCAATTTGTCACCTTTTCTTTTGGAAAACTGGAACTGATTCAAGTCAGCTAATGACTAGGCCACAAAATTGCTCACCCTGTATTCCTCTACTGCAGCAGCATTAATGACTGTCTGTATCAATAAATTAAATCAGCAGAACACTAAGCATGGACAAATAATTAAAATAAGCCCCAAATCCTGGCTACTGGATATGTTTTATAGCTGGCAGGTGGAATAGAGTGGTATATAATTCACCAAATACTCTTAAGTATTCACCTTTCCAGAGGAGAAAATTTCTTTTTTTTTCCAGATAAACATTGTCATATGCAGGATGGGATCAAGTGTTTAAACTGAACCCAGATGGACAGGCTTCCACTCTTTAAAAAGTACTTTTTAACCACAGAGATGTGCTCAGTTAGACTGAATACATAAGTTTGACACTATCTCCTTTGGAAAGGAGGTGGAAATTCTGTATGAATCCACTAAATTCACCTGCAGTAAGAGAAGACAGAAACAATGAATATTTTAGACTTGTGATTGAATTCTTTTAAAATCTTAGTATGTGTAATTTCTGCCTAGACACAGCATAACTTCAGTGTTTTTCCTGTAATGTGCAGGTGGGTAGTGTATAAAATCATCACTTCATGCTGCTTCAGTGGCTACTGAGTATATGAGTGAGTAAATAACCCCGAAAGACTACTTATGTTTCCAATTTTAAAATCAAATCATACCAACAATGTATTTTCTGGGGGGGAAAAAACCCAACCCAACAAACTAGTGAAAACATAATATTGTCATTTAATATGACAGCTCCAAATTTCCACGATCAGTAAAGCCTGAGAACAATTTTCATAGAATCATAGAACGGCCTGGGGTGAAAGGGATGTTAAAGATCATCTAGCTCCAATCCTCCTGCTTTGGACAGGGACACGTCAGAGCTTCATCCAGCCTGGCCTTGAATACTTCCAGTGATGGGGCATCCACAATCTCTCTTGGAAACCTGTTCCAGCACCTCACTACCCTCATAGTAAAGAATTTCTTCCTCATATCTGATTTCAGCTAACCCTCCTTCACCTTAAAGCCATTCCCCATTGTCCTGTCACTACATGCCCTTGTAAGAAAGTCTCTCTACCTCTTTCGTGTAGGCTCCCTTCAGGTACTGAAGGCTGCAATTAGGTCGCCCTGCAGTCGTCTCTTCTGCAGGTTGAGGAATCCCAATTCTCTTAGCCTTCCCTCACAGGAGAGGTGGTCCATCTTTCTAATCAACTTTGTGCTTCAGCTTGTTGGTATTTAGCCAGGCAGACATGCATTAACCTCGATGGTGGTGCCACTGCATTGGCATATAGCATGAAAATATCCATTTGTTCTTAACAGAGAATATTTTCTTTCTACGTGTGTAACACACTTACTCAGATCTTTTTCTCCAAGCACATTTAAGTGTTACAGAACATCTGTTAATTATGGCAAAAATACGGGCAACAGTTTCAGCTGTCAGTCATTCCTGGCGAAAAAATAAATATGGTACGGAGCATTAATATGGTAGAGAACACGGGAAGGATAAAATATGGGGATGCGTTCTATCCTGCTCATTTCTCCTCATCAGTGGATGGAGTTGCAGGCTCAGAGCTGCGGCGTGAAGCGCCTCGGGCACCTCCCGCTCTTCAGAAAGGGGCATTTCCGAAGAAAGCCTCATGCGAGAACTCAGCTAGCGGTTCTCCATTCAGATCGCGGCTGGATCACGCTTCGAAGAAACCGGGCACGTTTCAGGCTCTACCAACAGGTTTCCTCCCCGGCTTCCACGGGACGCGGCCACGCCCGCCCCCGACGTGGAAGGGCCCGGTGTCCGCCCGCGCTCCAAGTCCGCCCTGCCCGCCCGGCCCTCGCACCTCGCAGCGGGCTCTGGCCCAGGATGCGCCCCTGACAGGGACCCGCCGGCAGCGCCGGGGCCGCCCCAGCCGAGCTGTCCTTTTGCCCCTCTCCGGGAGAGTCGGGCTCTCCCGCCGGCCCGGACGAGGGCGGACGCTCCCGTGAGGGGCTGCTCCTCTCGCCGCTCGCCTGACCAGGGGAGGCACCGTCCCCCAGCCGAGGAAAGCCGGCGCGCGCCCGACAGAAGCACCCCGGCGGCGCCCTCGACCCCTGGGGTTGTAGGGCAGGGCCGGGCCCCATGGCGGGGAGGAGGAGCAGGAGCAGCCGCAGCTGGGATTGGGGCCCGCCGGCACCGCCCGGCCGGCCGGGGGGGAGGAGGCGGCGGGAGGAGGAGCGGCGGCGGGGACCGCAGCGAGCTGGCGGGGCTCGGCGCGGCGGTCCCTGAAGATGGCGGCGGCAGAGCCGGGTGCTGCTCCGGGCGTCGGGGGCTGCGCGCCGGCGGGCGGCGGCTCGGTGCCCGTCCTCTTCTGTTTCTCAGTTTTCGCGCGGCCCTCCAGCGTGCCGCACGGCGCCGGCTACGAGCTGCTGATCCAGAAGTTCCTCAGCCTGTACGGGGACCAGATAGACATGCACCGCAAGTTCGTGGTGCAGCTCTTCGCCGAGGAGTGGAGCCAGTACATCGACCTGCCGAAGGGCTTCCTGGTCAACGAGCGCTGCAAGGTGCGCCTCGTCCCGCTGCAGATCCAGGTGAGACCCGGCGGCGCGGCAGCGGCGGCCTCCACAGGTGCGTGTGAGGGCAGGCAGCCCCTCCCGTCCCGCCGCGGCAGCCCTCGGCCCCTTCCGGGAGAAGCAGGGGAGCCCGGAGCGGGCTGGGACCGTGGGCAGAGCCCCCACAGCCCGCGCAGACTTGTTTCCCCGTGGAAACTTCTGTTTTCCTAAGGCGGGGAGGCAGGTGCGCCTTGCGCCCACACGCGTGTGGTAACTGGGCTTTGCCTTCAGTGAGCCAGAAGTTACTTGGATCGGAATGGGAAAACAAGTCAGGTCGCTGAAGTAGTCGATGTTCTCCCTTAAATCCGGCGGCTGGTGCTACTCGGCCTTAACCGGAGGTAGTGCTGCAAGGTGGAAACTCAAAGGGTGCCGGTGAAGTGGCTCTGCCAGAGCTCGGTATCTTGAGTCGTAGCTCGTCAGGACCTCTGTATGCCTCTTTGCCTCAAAAAGCTCTTTCCGATTTACAGCTTGGTAGCTTTGGAGCCACAAACCGGGAAGCCAGACTTCCAGATAGATGCAGTTACAGATGCTTTCTTGTGAAGGTACCTTTATGCCCACTGGAGGTTGGTGCAAGTTGTGCTGTAATGCTTCAACTCAAAACACAGTGTTTCTTCCTTTCTCCAGTATAAAAGAATTCAACTTAAAAAACCCAAACCAAAACAAACCCTAATAATAAACCCCACACCATTACTGTTTTCATTCAGCACATTCTTTTTTAATGTATAATTAAGAAGTTTTGCCTTGTCTAGACAAGATTTCTAAGAAGTTGGAAAAGTGATATCATAAAAGCGGAAACATTGCTTGTCTTCTCTTAATGTTTTCAGAAATGGCTAATTCGTGCTGTTTGTAAACTGTGCTTAATCATAGTGTCTTGTACCGATAAACTCTCGAGGTGGCCTGTTTGCTTACACTGTACATCAAGGATGCCTTTAGAATCTTTTGTTCTTTTCTTAACTTTAAGTATGGTAAGAGTGGTTAAGAAGAGCAAACTAGTTTAATAACTTATTTTATCATTTATTATTAACTCTCATCATATACACTTATCATATTCAGTTAAAAACTTTTCTGTTTCTGTGTTGTAAACAAAATTTATGGAGGCCCAACCAGAAAAACTGGAAAGGGACACTCTTTCCAACTTGCAGAAGGAGTTGGTATGGGCGTTAATTAAAGCAAGGATTTTAAAAACAGAATTTGTGTAATCTGGGCATGTAACAATGTTGCTGGTCTGAATTGTTTCTTATCTGTGCATGCAGATCATTACTCTGCAAAGACTGTCTTGCAGATGCCTTCTGCACTGAAACTGTAAATGCAGCCCAAGCATTTGTAGCAGCACATAAGTCTTGGAATAAAGGTCAGTATTGAGACAAGGAAGGATACATCATTCCCAGGGTGCAAGTGCGCTAAACAGCTTTGACTGCAGGGATTTGGGATGTACCAATATTTTGTGTGTTAATTGCCTGTTTGATTGTCTCCTTACACCAGTACTGTTGCAGTTCTGTGACAATAGCAGCTGTTGATATGAAAAGGATGGTACTTCTGTGTTATTCCTTGGTATGTTTCAGCAGCTGCCAATGAGCTGAAGACGTCTCAACTGAGACATCACAATGATGTCAGTCAGCTAGCCTTAAGCCAGAGACAGGTGCTCAGAGATCACTTGTTTGAGGAACATTTGGTATGATACAGACACAGCTGTGCTTTTTAAGACCTTTAGGACTTAGTGATGGGAATATTATACTTTCTGTATATTCATTCAGGCATTGCCACTATTATCTGCCCTTTCCCTTCCTCCCTGATGTTTTATCTGCAGTTATAAACAACATTGATTTTTCAACTTCGTGTGTGGCATAGTCGTTTAAATCACTGTTTTGAATGTACGTTTCGAGAGGGACAACTTTTGCTCACTGGTATGATTAGACTTGCATATTTAGAAAGATACTTTTGGTTTAAAATTAAAATTCACAGATACTAGTATCTGTATCCCTAGACAATAATTTCAGTGTTTTTATATGTGTGTTTTATGAAGTGTATATATACGTTTAGTTAGGGGTAGCATTTTAACCTTTAGGGCAGCTAGTGGCCATAAGCTCTGGAATGCTATCCTTCTGTTTTGACTCCTGTGCAGGCCTGTCATAGAAGGATGCCTTTTGTTGCAATAGCTCAAGAAATGTCAGCATCAAATGATGTTTGACTAGGCTGTTTCAATTTCCTGTCCCAGCAGCTGAGAGGGGCAGTAATCTCATGGAGAAATTGCCATATGCCGCCCTTGGAAAGCCACTCCATGAACTCAGTTCAAGGCTTGATCTGTACGGGGACATTTGCTCTCCGATTTTTTTATGCCTGTGTACTGTCTTCATATATGTACATTTGTATGGCCACCCAGTGCTAGGCAGGCTGGTGGTGTTCCATCTGGCTGCCGCTCTCAAATCTCCTCAGCCACAGACTTGCAGTGAAGAGGGACATTTCCTCAGGCCTTTCCCAACCGGAGGGACTGAGTACTAGCTGAAAGGAGACATCTGCTTTTCATAAATTTTAAGTGTTTTAAAAGTTTTACCAGAATAGTATTTATAGTTTGGGCGGGGGAATGCAGGACCACTTTAATCTCCTCTAAATGCAGTCAAATAGTGCTACAAAAACTGTGCTTTTCTGTAATGTTGTAGCTGCCTTTGGAGGAGAGAAGTAAGGAAAAATGCTTTGGTGATATCCAAAGAAAAGACAGCAGTATGCACATTACAGCTGTATAATAGAGGAGTTGAGGCAGCTTTTACAATGGCTGTCATAACTCCAAGGTGACTTCTCAGCAGTACTTGTGCTCTGTGTTTACGTACTGGTAAACCTTAAGATACTAAAGCTAAAAGGGTAAAATTATTATTGACATCATTGCATAAAGCACCTCTACTTCAGGATGGTTTTTTGAGACAGGTTGATGTCTCTGGCATATCTTTCTTGGGAAAAGCTGCTTGCAGAATGATATTCAACTGTTGCCGAATGATAAGGTAAATAAAATAGAATAGTTTATACACAGATTTTCACTCTCATTGCACATATCTGATATTGCTATGTTCAGATGCTTTGAAACTAGAACTAACACTAACTCAGGAACTTAAGTCCATTTTTTGAAGATCAGGAAAAGCCAAAGCATAAATTGCAGAGGAGTTGTTTGGGTTTTTTTTAGGATGCAATTATAGATTTTGATGCGCAAGTACATTTCTATATGAACATTTTTTTTGAAAAGCAGCATGTGGAACCTTAAAGACGAGGGAAAAAAAGGACTGAAAATATTGAAAGAGGATTTTTTTTCCTCAAATCCAGACTCTTTGTTTGTGTATCTTTACTCTGCAGCAAGCAAGTATTTTTAAATCTTGCTGGAGACTTTTGTGCTGCCTGAGTTATATGAACCTCACATGCTTTTCTAACTAAATCTGTCATTTTTAAATGCTGAATTGCATATAAAAGGCTGCACATTGGCTTAGCATAAGATAAATATTTATGTTCCTAAATTGAAACACTTGTAACCTATTTTTCTCATTAAATACATTAAACTGAATTTATTCAATTTTTTTTCCTTTGAAAGATAGGCAGCAAAGTACAACTGGATCTTACAGATTTCCTTGTAGAAATAAAGGAGAAGAATAGACGGTAGCTTCTTTTCGTTGTTGTCTTTTTTAATGCCATTCTTGAAATACCAAGACTGCAGCATCCTCCGCTCTGCCCTTTTAGTGGGTAACCTTGGCATGAGATTTATGAGCTGACTAGTGATGTCAAATGGGATTGTTTCTTTGCTTCCAGTTTCTTGTTCATTATAAATACTGTGAGGAAATTTGGTTTTGTATGTATTGTGATCTCCTGAAGTTTGAACAGGGAAAGTACTGATAAAAAGCCAGTATATGTGAATATTTTAGTAAAGCTGAACCTGTAATTATAGTACTTCATCACAATCACATTTTGTCTGACTAATAATAATCAGTTGAGATGAAATAGATGTGAAAAATCACCTCTCCTTTCCCACCTAGGCCTTTTCTAGAGTAGGATTTAAAGCTGTATGTAACATGTAACAGCATACCTTTAAATCCTGGTCTGGACAAGGTCCTAGAGATGACTTCTTTAGCTGGGTAAAAGAGCTGCATCAGGTTACATGTCCATTTGATGTACCTATTCTGGTTGTGCTGTGGATAACCTTCAGTTGCAGGGCAGAAAGTCCTAAGAGAAGTGAAGTGCAACAAATGGAAATGCTTATATACTGTCGAGGGGAACTTCAGGTCATTTTGGTTTTGATGGTTTTTTTTTTTTTTACTTTTTTTTTTAGTTCAAGTTGTTTAACATTAATGTGGCTGAGTAGATGTTCTGTTCAGGGTGGATTTGGGCAGGTACTGTGTGGCTGCAGTTGCTCACCATCCTTGCCCAGCCTGCCGCTCTCTACAGTGAAATCAAACAGTGTGGTGTGCCAGCCCAGGATTTGATGTTTCGGTGTAGTTTTGCCCTCACCTCAGCTCACTGGTGCGGTGTAGCACTGGAGTGGTCTGCGTGGTAGTGGTTTTCACTGTCAGGAGATGTGGAGGTGTTACATGTCCCTGACCCAGTGTTGTTGTAGAAGAGGAGTATGGCATTGAAAGCAAGTGAGCAGTAGGATTTATGTGGTACATTGAAGAGCCAGTAAATGAAACCTTTCGTTTATGCATAGCAAATACTTACATGAATTTATATATGGGCTGTGTTAACTAATATTTATGAAACTTAATTTCAAACTGCTTTCTGCTGCATTCTGTCCTTCGCACATCTGATCTTCCAGATAACACTAGCAAGCATTGACTCTTTGATCATAGCATCTGTTTCCTCCAGTTTTCTCTTCTTGTACTATGATTCAGACTGCAAGCTAATCAGAAATAAATATGAAAATCAGTATACAAATTATTTGTGTAATATTTTGTAAAAACTTTTATTTAGCAAGTGTATAGTTGACACAACTGTATTTTAGAATGTCGCTGGTATGAACCTGAAGGCATAAATTAAATCAGAGGAAACCAACTTGACAATAAAGAAAAGTAGATACAGTGTTTTTGCTCCAGCTTCCTGTGATTTTTGACATAAACATATGGGATTCAGTGGAAGTCTATAATGAGGATGCGCCCTGCCTAGAAAGACAGTCAGTTTTCTTCTGCACTTCACTGTCAAATCAGAATAAAATTGAACTGTGCTCTATAAGATGGCTTCCAAGCCCACTGTTTTTAATTATTCCATTGTCCTTATCCTTGACGAAACTTAGGGCAAATACTGTTTTTGCAGAAGGTTTCAGGCTGGAAGGAACTGCAAGCATCTGAGGGAGCAGAATTCAGGTTTTTCAGGACAAGTTAGGGAAAGAGGGTGAAATAAGATGCAGTTCAGAATGGAAGCAGCAATATAGAAATAATCAGCTACACAAAAGATGAGGGAAGAGTTCAAGGGATGATTTTTAAGTTTAAAATGCACCTCAGGAGTCTAAGTATCATCAATTATGAAGAGAGCAAATCGTGTACTGGAAAGTACAAAATAAACAGAGCCTGAAAGGGCTGTGAATTGGCTCATCTTTGAGGCTCTGCTAGTGCAGTGAAGCAATATGGGCAGAGAAACACTGCTGTGATGGTAGTATTGAGTGCCTCACTCTAGACTGCAATTTGAAAACTACCCCAGGGAGGACCATGAAAATTATTTGAGTTGTAGGAAGAAATATTAAAAGCATTAGATATGTTTTAGAATGAGGAAAGGGAGGGGAAGGCCTAAAGGGGGAGACCATGTCTGAACCTTGAAGTCTGATAATAGGTTTTGCACATGGTTATCCATGTGAAGGAGGATGGTGATGCTCTTTTCTTTCAAATTCGCTGTGGATATAACTGGAAATAACACTCTTAAATGGCAGGAAAGGAACTGTGGATGAGAAAACACTGAAAGGTAAAGATAACAGAGCTGTGGGATGGGTTTTACAAGTGCTCTATTGTTGATGGGTCAGACCAGCTAGGTATCTGTGAAGAATATGTGTGTTTGTTTGATCCTTTTGTAGGGGCAGACTATGCAGCTTCTTGAAGACCTTCCTAGTCTATTCACACTTGTTCCTTTGCTAAGGATGGTAGTGCTGTCAGCTGCTTTGGCAGAGGAAGGTGTATACCAAGGCAGCAGATTAACTCCAGATCATTCTGCAGTTCCTGGTGGTTAGTGGTAGTTCAAAAATATCTTTAAAAATTACAGAATCAATTAAGTTGTAAAAGACCTCTGAGATTGAGTCCAACCTATGGCTGAACAGTACCCTGTCAACTAGATCATGGTACCAAGTGCCATGTGCAATCTTTCCTTAAACACCTTCAGCAATGGCGACTCCACCACCTCTCTGGGCAGCCCATTCTAATATCTAATCACCCTTTCTGTAAAGAAGTTCTTCCTAATATCCAGCCTAAACCTCCCCTGGCACTGCTTTTAAAGTGATGAAAAGATTTATAGAAGAAAATAATAGTCTTTGCTATTTGTATATAAATGCCAAGACAAAATGACACATTCTCTGGGTAGGAACCGCACTTATAAATATTGTCTATTCCAATTATTCTATTTTTATTGCTGAGCACTAGGAAAGTTAAATGTCATGATTGACTTCTGTGATGGTAGTAAGTGCCAGAGTTGGAATGGGTCACAGTAGGTGTTCCCTGTGGTGTTGAATTGTGCATTAGTACTGCCTGCCAACTGCTTTTTGCGTTGTTCAAGCATGTAGATGAATGGTATTCAAGAACAAGATAGTTATTTAATTTTATGTCCAGTCTTTCTTGGCTTCAGGCCTCATTTCATTACCTGGTGTAGAGTTGCAGAAATGTTATTTGGGAAAAATACCTAGAGGCTGCTTTCCCTAACCCCTTGATCAAATCAGCTGCTGCTTTGCTGAAAATCTCCAGGGATGAAGATCCCACAACCATGGTAACCTTTTTCAGTGCAACTGTATCTTCCTAGGGAAAAATATTTCCCTAATGCCTGTTGTGATGCTCTTCTGTCATCCTGTGGCATCAGTGAGTCCAGTCTTACAGCGTCTGCTCTGTGGTCGTTACTGCATTTGCCTCTGTAACGGATTGCCACCGTTTTATTGATGGTATTGCTGTTTGGCTAACAAGGACTGGAAGAACCATGTTTATGAATGTTTGCTGTTTCGGTGGTAGTGGTGTGGTGAGTCTGAGAATTTAGCATTTACGATTGTTAACACTCAAGTGATTCTCCCAACAGTGGGAACAGGCCATTGTGTATGTGTAAGTGTGGCCATTATTGTAGTTTTTCAGCCTTGGGAATTGAGATCAAAAGCATTTTACTCAGGATAGATGTGGTGAATCAGTGAAAGTTTTGGAACTAATATTTATGGATTCCTAATTTCCTTGTAGTGAGTTGACCTTGGCTGGCCTTCAGGTGCTCACCAAGCTACTCCATCACTCCTCCTCAGAAGGGCAGAGGGGAGAAAATGTGACAAGAAGCTCATGCATCAAGATAAGGACAGGGAGGGATCACTTGCCAGTTTCCATCTTAGATGAAAGAGACTTTGGGAACTCAGTTTAATATAGTGCCCGTCAATAACAGAGTAGAATGATCAGAATTAAGAACAAATGTAAACACCTTTTCCCCATCCCTGCCTTCTTCCCAGGTTTAGCTCTACTTCCAACTTCTCTACCTCCTCCCTTCAAGCAGCACAGAGGGATGGGGAATGCGGTTTGTGATAAGTTCATAGCACTTCACTTCTGCCACTCATCCTTCTCACATTCTTCCCCTGCTCCAGCATGGGATCCCTCCCATGGGAAATAATCTGTCGTGAACTTCCTAAATGTGGATCCTTCCCACCAGCTGCAGTCCTTCAGAAACATGCTCCAGCATGGGCTCCTCTCCACAGAGTCACAGATGCTGCCAGGAGTCTGCTTCAGCATGGGTTCTCCATGGAGTCACAGTCTTCTTCCAGGCTCTGGTGTGGGGTCCTCCATGGGCTGCAAGTGGATCTCTGCTCCACCATGGACCCCCAGAGGCTGCAGAGGCACAGCTGCCTCACCACAGTCTGAACCACAGGCTGCAGGGAAACCTCTGCTCCAACACCTGGAACCCCCCCGTCCCTCTTTTTCCACTGATCTTGGTGTCTGCAAGACTATTTCTCCCACATGTCACTCCTCTCTCACAGCTGCTGTTGCAGGGTTTTTTTACCCATTTTTAAATATGTTATCACAGAGGTGTCACCAGCATCACTGATGCAGCATTGGATCAGTGGATTCAGCTGGCATTAGCGCTCTCTTGACATGTGGCTGTTTTTGGCATCTTCTCACAAAAGCCACCCCTACAGCCTCCCCTTGCTACCAAAACGGTAACCCAATACATCTGCACTCTTCCGAACTTCATTATCTCGCAGATTTTGTAATTTTGTTTTAGTTTAAAACATCACAACTTCAGTTTGCAGAAAATCAAGTGTATATAAATAATGGCTGCTTCCCAGAAGCTCTTTATTCGATTTGATTTATCCGTCTGCTGAAAAGCTCCGGAATGAATGTAATTTCTCTTGAGTTGCCTTACAACTAAATGATAGTATGTAGCTCTTTTCTTTCCCTGTAGCTTCCATCTGAAGCCTTATACTTTGCTTCTACAGGTAGTGCAAGTAATTTATTTATACAAATACAAAGCACTCTTGCAATATGTGAGAAAATGAAGTGCTTGACTTGTTTTTTTTATCCTCTCCCTTCTACCCCAGTTGGTAGCCTGTATGAGGAAAACTCGAAGAGATTATTTTTGTCATTAAAACGTATTCAGTTCAGTTTCTAACATTTACAGTCTTTTCTGCTTTCATTATAGCCTTTGCATTTTCATCAGACTTGTGCTAAAAGATGTCATAGACAAATAATACTGACTACACAATGGAAATATTGAAAATATGTGTACATACAATATTTGAAAGCAAGTGGAAGTCCAAATGTTTTTTTTAACTTTAATTTATCCTGGTTCTATACCAGTCCCAAGAGTTGCAGATTTAAAAGTGAATTTGAAGAATGTAATTTTGCTTTTGGTACTTTGTTTTTTGCTGTACTTTAGGCAGTATGTTTCTCTGTCCCCTTAAGGGTTCAGAAATTTCCATGTACATATACATTGACTTATGCCTCTCATCTAATAAAATCTTGATTGCGTATTGATGACTATACCATACTTTTTGGTAGCAGCTATTCATTTGAATTTAGAAACGTACCAAAATCAGGCTTGAAAAACTTTTCTCCTATTTCGACTTGAAGTAACATAAATCCATTAATTGCAGACTCTCATTCTGCTGCTTTTCTGGAAGGGTCTTCACTGCCATGGAAAACATTATCTTTATTTCTTTTTTCAGATTACTACTTTGGGCAACTTGACACCCTCAAGCACCGTTTTTTTCTGTTGTGATATGCAAGAACGATTCCGGCCTGCCATCAAATACTTTGGTGATATCATCAGCGTGGGCCAACGACTGGTATGTTTGGTTTTTCTTCTCTTGTAGTGAGTTTTGATCACATTGTAAACTATTATTTTATACACACAGTCTAACGATTACTTAGTATCAGGTAATAACAATGTCTTTGTTATTTGTGCTCTCTGATAAATTTTTTTTTTTTTTTTTACATTTTCCTCTCTGTCCCCTTGCAGCTCCAAGGTGCACGGCTCTTAGGAATTCCAGTTATTGTCACTGAACAGTATCCCAAAGGTCTTGGCAGCACTGTGCAAGAAATTGATTTAACAGGAGCTAAACTTGTGCTTCCCAAGACTAAATTTTCCATGGTGTTGCCAGAAGTTGAAGCAGCATTAGCAGAGATCCCTGGAGTCCGCAGTATTGTCCTGTTTGGAGTAGAAGTAAGTGCCTTGCCGTTCCTATGCTGGTTCATGGTAGTGTCTGTTGGCCCACAAAGGGGGCATGGCTTTCTGTAATTGAAAAACCCAACTCAATTTATATTACTTAGAGCTCAGATATCCTCTACAGAATAAATTTTTTTGTGTTGTCTTAAATATTATCTCATAATAGAATTTGAAATGTGATACTTGTAAACTGCAGGGACTTGTCTCAATCTTAGCTGGCATTTAAAACATATTGAGTTCCCTAGTAATGTCAGGTGTAGAAAAATACATATTTGAACCCTAATTATGTACTCTAATTTGTGATTATGCTACTTTTGTTTTAGAATAATAGTTTGTTGGTGGCTTTTTTGCCTTTGATTTCTCCCCTGTAGACTCATGTTTGCATCCAGCAAACAGCATTGGAATTAATTGGCAGAGGTCTGGAAGTTCATATTGTAGCTGATGCCACCTCATCAAGAAGTATGATGGACAGAATGTTTGCTCTTGAGGTAAGTTTCTTAGCCAAAGCTTTCTTCAGCTTGTGTTTGTATGTTAAGTTCCCTGCTTCCTGTAAGCTAACAAGGAATTTCTAAGGACAAAGCAGTAGATAAATGTAGATTTGAGAAGAGGTGAGTGCTCTGATTCTCAAAGTAGCATCCAAGACGGAGAAGAATTACTGCCTTTTTTTTTCTCCTGAAATTATGATTTAATATGAATAACACAGTTCGGGATGTTTGGAATTTAAAAGTGATTGTTTCATACAATCTAGGTTACTCTGTATAAACATTAGCATTTTATGGTATCTTCTGATGCAGTGTTATCTGTACAGCAGAGTAAAAGTGCTATAAAGCTTTTGGCTTTGTTGTTCCAAACAGTATTTATTCAGGTGTTGAAATTCTCTGAAATGCAATGAAATATAGTAAGCGATCCTGTTCAAAGCTCCTTCTTGTATATCTGTCCCTCCCTCTGCTCTTCCTCATCAGCACAAATTAAAGCTTAATCACAAGACACTGTGATTATAGTAAAGATTCCCCCCCCCGCCTGCTTCCAGGAGCTTAGTCTAACTAAGTATTGAGAAAGTGGAGATAAATGGAACAAGGAGATTTAAAAGCACATGCAAGTATGTGGTGGAAAATTCATGCAAATGATTTTTTGATGATGTACTCTTAACTTGCTTACAGGCATCACTGTTGGAAGTCAAAAACTGATATATACATTAAGTATTGCAATTTTTGCCTCAGGCTCCAACAATTATTTGGAAATTAAAACTAATAATAACTACAGCATGTTATACTTTTTTAATAGATTTTCAGAAGACTTAATTTCTTAAAGGCTAAAGAGAAATCCCCAGCATATAGTGATTGATGAAACCTGTGACTTTGATTAAGTGGAAACCTAATGTCAACTGTCACAATAGAGCATAGGGACACACACAGAGTACAGGAATGACTGCAATCATGGACTTCCCAAATCAATGTGGTTCAGCAGCAGTAGGAGACAAAACAAATATAGAAAACCTGAAATCTGTTTGCCGTATTGTGTATATCTTTGTACATTTAGTTATCACTTACACTGTGTCTGTAAGCATAGAAGTTGGGTCAATGTAATAAAGGTTAAAATGGTGACTAGCTAGCTTTGCTTTTGATTCTAGTCAAAAAGGTATTGATCTTAAAAGTGTGATTACTTGGAAAAGCTGTAAATTGGTCAGTTTTAGGTAACTTTTTAGTATGCCTTTGTAATGCTTTTTCACTAAGCACGAAGAAAATGTTTTGCTGTGGTCCCTTATGCCGTCCATCATTACGATATGATTCAGCAAATGCTTGCTGCCCTGCAGTGTTGAGCCAGCAGTAATACCTTCTCTGCTTCGCATGGCTGCACATACCAGTGTTGTGCTCTTTTTGTGTTACAGAGCCTCACTTAAAAATGCTACTGAGGCATATGGGCTAGAGCAACCAAGAGATGGGCATGCTTGGGAGGAGGAGACTAGGAGAAAAGGACATGTGTACTGGACATGTCCTTAATCTTGATTGATTGTGGCATTACATTTCTTAGGGAAGTTGGCAACGTACCAAAGTATTGGGTGATCCTGCTTTAGTCTCACCATAAAGCTCACTGTTCCTAGTAATTTTCTTTTAATGACTGATTTCTAACATTGTCTCTTGTGCAAACTTGCACTGTACCTGGTGAGCTGAGGTGAGTTTTATTGATCTGGGTTCCTGGGTACTTCTCCTTACCTTTCTGGGAAGATGAGTGTAACATTTGCCTTTTTGCAGTAACAGAGCCTTTCTCTATTCACATTGACTTTTCAAGAATAATAAAGAGTAACCTTGCAGTGATAATAGCCAGCTTTCTCAGCAACCTCAAATAAGTCCCATCTGGTCCCACCTGCCCCTTCAGCCTTTCCCATTTCCCATCACATCGCGTGTGTTTTGATTATGCTGGTGATGAACATGCAAATATCTGAGTGAGTGTACTGGGAAGTGCAATTTGAATTAATTGATAACCAAAGCTTTCATGTCTGCCTGGATGAACAGATTGTTTCCACTTCTGTTGAGTGCTTGAAAATGATAGCAGGCGAAAACTTGCAGTTAAAAAAATCCTCAGAAACCAAAAACCTCAAAATTTTCATTGATGAAGTAACCAAACAGCTCAAGGTTGTGACTGTTTTGAATCTCTGCCGTCTGATGAAGATGTTTTGCGTCGGTGCTTGGTCTCGGAAGAGACAGCTTAGTCTGTTCTTGCTGGATTTATTTTCTGTTCTTTATCTCTTCTACTCGTTTCTGCAGTGTGGATGCAACATACTTTTGATACTTTCCTTCTTCTCAAAGACAGCATTCCAAGAAAACTTGTAATTTCCTTGGAAATCATCCAATATGCTTAGCAAATGCATCTCTTAATTTCTGCTAATCTGACATCTATATGAATTATATTTAGTCCTAGGAAAGCCAATGCCAGCATCTTTGACATGTTATGGTATATTTTGCTTTTAAAGAGAAGACATTCTCCTTTTTCAATCAATGTTTCACAGACAGCAATGATTTTTTAGTAGTCTGATTTTTTTTTTCTCATCCATACTAATTAAAACCAAAATCTTTGTATTCCTGGAGAAGCTTATGTTGAAAACATTGCCATAATATTTAATTTTGGTTTTCCTGTTTTTCTTCTTTTTTGTATGTATATGAGGTTTACCAAAAGTGCTTGTAGAGAGTAGGAGAGCTGTGGCTGCTTTGTTTCAGCTTAAGCATGGGCTTGCTGCTATTACGACAAGCAGGAAGCACTGACTTGAGTAAATCCAGCATCGTTAAGTTTGTTCTTATGTAGACTGTAGTTGCATATACTTTACTGGTTGGGCCCTTAAAATCAATAACTTTCCCCCATCAGTTGCTTTGTACTTGGAACAACTAGAAAGTTTGGAGGTTCTCTTTGCTTTAGTGATTACATTTGAAACGTGTACTTACGTACTGGTATTGTCTGCCACTTGCTCTCCCTTGGCTCATTCAGGATTCCATTAGATTTGGTGGTGCATGCAGCTCAGTAGAGGATGATATAGGGAAAGCTGAGTCCATGAAGAGTTTTACTGCCAAAGCATCTGTATGATGGCTGGGAAGATGATGAGGGGCAGGGTTTGGTCAGCCTTTGCTGAAGATAACTTTGCTATGTAAGCAGCAACCACAGTCTTAAAAGTCCAAAAACATTGGAATAAGTCCTGTGGCTTGGGGTACATGAAGCACTGCCCTGTTGAGTTGCACACCTACAAAATCTAGCAGACCTCTTTTGGCTTTGCTTTCTGTGAAGCTATGCATTTTATCCTGTAGCCTGTGAGAACTAATTCTGGACTTACTGAGTCTGTAATGAAACATCATTTAAAAAGAGCTGCTGTTTTGCTGGTATTATTTATAATGTCTGTAGAAGAGATTTTCCTTCTGTCTCCAGAGATTGTTGCTACTAGTGAACTCTGTAGTGCAAAAGCCGAAGTAGTGGTACATAACAAGGACGGAAAGAGAAATTGTTATAATTTCTTGCTTAGTGCTGTGAGGTTGGGCATTGCTATTTTATTTTTCCCCAGGCCTTTCAAATCTGCATGAGAGTCAAGAAAGCTGTCCCCTGGACCATGCAAGGAGAAAGGGTTGTTATTAAGATGTGTGGGTCTGCTGCCTATTACATCTGACTTGGGGATAGAATCCAGTTCAAGTGGAAAGCCTTATTTGTAATCCAGAGCAGCCTTTTGCCACAGGAAAGTCTAAACCCAGTCAGTTTCCATCCTAGCTTTATAAATGATAGCACTAAGAAATGCTGGAATGGAATTGGCGATGATTGTTGGAGATGTTTTTAAAAATGCTACCTGTCTTTTTTTGCAAAATGTATATTCATTCACATTTGCAAGTATCTCACATTATTTCCTCTCTGCTCTTTTCTCTTGCAGCGTCTTGCTCGTACTGGAATTATAGTTACTACTAGCGAAGCAATATTGCTGCAGCTGGTAGCTGATAAAGAACATCCAAAATTCAAAGAAATCCAAAATCTCATTAAGGCAAGTGCCCCTGAGTCAGGGCTCCTTTCCAAAGTTTAAAGCGGATGTGGAGGAAGAGGATTTCACCGTCCTCTTTAAAGAGGAAGGAAAGCTGTAAGCGCACATGTACACCTTCTTTTGCTCAAAGTTTAGTAGGAGTGTAAAAATAGAAATTTACATACTTGTGCTTGCCTTAGCAAAATTGTCTGGTTATATGTCTGGGTGCCAGTGTGTTCTGTTTAGTTATAGCTGTCAGACATTTTGGGTACCATAGGACCCTTCTGTTGTCAAATTTCTTTATTTATTTAAAAAGAAATTAACAGAGGTGCCTGCTAGTTCATACTATACACTGATTGTAACGGCTCCAAAAAATGCATATTTCTGTGACACCTCTTGATTGTGTACTTTGCAAGTGTTCCGTGATGTCCTGTTTTACTTTTGTGTTAATAGAAGATAATTATGTATTGGATAAATGTGATGTGATACGCTTTAATGTTTTATGCAAATGAAGTTTTATTAGGGCATAAGGTAAAACTGAGTAAGATACGTGAACTACATGCGCACTTTTGTTCTCTAGGATAAAATTTAAGCACTTTGCTTCATAGACAAGACAGATAAATCAAGCAGCAGCTGATGGTTGATTGCCCTAGGTAGCTGAAGTCTGCATCATGGCTTTCAATTATACCGAAATTGACTGCCCAAGACTGTACTTTACTTAAGTGTATACAAACAGAAAACTGTCATGTAATGAGTTCTCTATAAACCACTGGTGTAAAGTCCTTCAAAACTTGCAAATACTACCAAAGCTTTAAATTGGAAATGCTAAGGATGTTTAAGAATGAAAATTTTACTGGTTCAAGTGCTAAATCTACTGATACGTTTAGATATATTTTGCTTTGTTTTAGCCCCATTTTAGTTAGACTAAATAATTCTATCCAATTTACTCAAGAAAGAAGGCTCAACTTCTCTAGTTTTTGTGCTTTTTTGGTGGGCTATAGTTGGATGGAGTTTGAATAGAATCTGGCCTAAAAGCGTTCTTCAGAAAAATAGCGTCTTTAACATAATGATATATATTTTTTCTATCTAGAACAAATCTTTTAACATGTGATTGTTCATAATGGCACTTCCTTCATGTGCTAGGGGATTAAACAATGTTGTAAAAGTTTACAGTGTGCCTGAGATTTATTTTTTTAAAAGAGTACTACAAGATGTCATACCAAACATTGATCTTTTTGGTAGAAAACCTATATAAAGTACATGTGTTGTTTTAAATTGCTTATTTTCCCCACAAGATGGCTCTAAAAGAATTGTTTAATAAATAAAAATTGTTTCAATTGTTTCATATAACCTTTATATGTTCAAAACAAATAAAGAGTTAACATTTGCTGTCTCTCTCGCTTGTGATATTTATTGAAGAGCAAATCCTGAAAGCTGTGTTTGCTGTGGACCTTATTCTGGTTTGTACAGCTGTGGAAGTTATATAGATGTCATGGGAATTTTGTGTAAAGATCAAAGGTGGATAATGTCAAATGATTTTTGTCTTCTGCATCTAGTTACAGTGTTATTTGGCACCCCAGAATATGAGGAATGAATTATATTTCGAGCTGGAGGCAGGGATGCAAGTTGTGTTAAGGACCATTGTCGTATAACACTGACCTACTTTTAACCTGCTTTTCTGGTTTATTAATTGTGTTTCTTAGCAGTATAAGGTTCACTTATATAAATCAACAGCTGTGCACAAAAATACTATAAACTTCTTATGAATTAATGGTTTTATTGCCTTCTTACCTTTACATGTTGATGGTACCAAGAGACAGTAATTGAAGGAAAAACTGTAGCATCTTTTTACACGTTTATTTTTGGAACAATATCAATTGCCTCAATAACGAATGCATGGATTTTTGAGAGATAATGGTATTGCTTACTAAAATTTTATCGTTTTTATACAAAAGTAAGTTGAAGGACAGATGTCACATCTTCCTTTACATCAAGTCTTTTGCCACAAGGGGAATCATTTGATAGCAGGATTGGACTAGAGAAGAAGCTATAAAACACATTGATATTCTCTGTGATGATTCCACTTTTTTTTTCTTTTGCTTTCATAGCCTTCTCTGGCACACTAGATTTTTGTCAAGGTCCTTAAGTTGTGGTTTTTTCTCATAGGCTTAAATAATAAGAATTCAGAAATACCCAGTGTTCTCTCATAAAACTGAGCTCTTAAATGTGAATTTATGGACAGAATGAATTCCTCTTTTTTTACATGGCTGCACTATTCAGCGTCACATGTATCATTCAGATGAGATTATAAGATTATTTATTTAAAAAGAATAGAAAAAATCTCTTACAGAAAGTGCATTTATTCACAGGACATAATTTCCTTTGCTTCTTCATTCTCTCAGTCATCTGTATGTTCTGTTCTTTGATAAGTGGGTATTTTCCAGCAGAACAGCAGAACTGAGTCATTTCAGAAGAGGTTTGTGGGCTGTTGCATTATCTAGAGTAAGTATTGCTTTGCCCTGCAAGGATAGGAAATAAATTAATGAAGAAACATGGGGGAGGATTGCTTAAGGGTATACTCGAGTGATTGTGAAGAAGCTCTCTGTCAAGCTTTTCTTTATTTGAAGACTTCACCACAGCTATGGCTAAGCAATACAATTGACACTTGCTGTAGGTGGCTTCAGCACAATTCCGCTTTCCTTGAGGAAGCAGAAAGACACTTCTTGATGGAGAAGGCTGGTTAATTTTCCCTGTAGGAATTCTGGCTCTGTGCGAAGTTGGTAATACGCTGTTTACCTCGCTGCAGTAGCTGATGTATAAATGCTACACTAAGTATAGTAAGATATGTGTGTAATTAATCTGCTAAACCCTTACAAAGATGAGTACTTTTTTTCTTATTAGGACAGTTTAGGTTTTGAGTTTAAAATGTGATCCTGTTTATTCACAGAACCATGGTCCTTTTATTATTTTTCCACATGCATGGTAATTTTGTATGAACTACAGCAAGTAAGGTCCCGTAACCTTTGCAAAACCTGAACACAGAGAATGAATAAAATATCAGTTGTTGTGAGCCAGTGTTTTCTATTATGGCTGAAGAAATTATGCTGTGGGACTTCTCCACCATCATTTCTGCACTTGTCTGTCAGTAGCTCTCAGGCAAATGTTCACTTAAATAAATCATGCTGCTTATTGAGTATGTTTCCTATACACTATAGGATGGCACCCTCTCTCAACTCCACACTCTGCCCCCATATTTATTACTTTACCTAAACAATTACATTAAACTTTCAGGAGAGAAGAATTCAGATCAGTCATTTTCTACTGCTACAGACTGTTATTCTCTTATGAAAGAGATAAAGGCTTGGTACTTTGTTGCTTTAAAAACTTTGTATCAATTAAAAATGAAGTAATTGTTGGAACTGTGGAGCCCTGAAGAATGGCAAATGATGGAGGATGATAAAGGCTTTTACTTTGATAAGGAGTGAAACCAAATACTGCTGCTAAGTAGTCCACTTGTTCTTGAGAGTATTTTTCTACCACATTAAGTGCTCTGGTAATGGCAAAAGACAGCAGTGATTTCTAGAACTTGGGGTTTGAGGGTTTTTTTTTCCTTGCTGGATAAATTAGAGATTAAAATGTACTAAGTAGGTATAGCAGATGTCCTTCAAATAGGTTTAGAAATCTGCTCTGCAAATGGACTATGGCAGGAAATCCATGGAAAAAAGCTCTGTTTTGATGCAGTGCTGGTTTTGTCTCAGTAATTGGAATACTTTCATCAAGCTGTTGTTAGCCTTTTCTGTGATCTCAAGAAGTACTTCTGGTATAGCAGAGATTGCGATTGATAGTATGTACTGCTCCTCTTAGACACAACTACGCATATACATAAACGTAAGGCAGAGTGCGGGGTCTGGTCTTTTATTACTCATTTGAATTGCATAACTTAGTTTCCCATATGAGATAAAAGAATATTTGCAAAGGACTGCCATGAATGGAGGGAATTTATTAAGTATTAGCATGCTTAGGTCAGCTTAATAGACTTACTAAAACCTCCAGAGTTGGCAGCTCTCCTGCCACTGACAGCATTAGGCTTTAGTTTAATGAAACCCTTTTATCTGCTCAAGAGAGAAGATTGAGCAAACAAATGAAGAGAGCAGTTAATAGAGAATTGATGGTGAAGTGTAAAGGCAAAATGGGAAAGAAAAAATTTTCTAATTATTACTTCTTATTTTTTTGCATGGAGATGTCAGGAAACTGGAACACTGTTAATACAGAATTACGTACCTACAAAAACTGAGTAGGTCACAGCACTCATTGTCTCTATCTTGCTGTGGACTTTATTTCCTTCCTGGACTGGTTTACCTTGTTTTCACTATAACTGTCCAAAAAAGCAGATTCTGTTAAGCTTATTTTGATTCTGAGTATCACAAAAATTGCCAACTGGAAGGGCAAATATTCTGCTATCAAATAAAAAGATTGGAGAAAGAGTGAAGATTACCACATACTTGGCACTGATGTTCACAAGGAAGGTATTACCTACACTATGGCTTCAAGAGCAGTAATGTGTACAACTGAGACTTGGACAAATGAAAAATTTTTTGAAAACAAAGATAGCTTATCATAATTGGAATGGTTTTACCTGCCTAGGACATGGATTTTTACAGCTGAAAGATCTTTGTAGATCTGAAATAAAGTGGGTTAAAACTAAGTTGGTGCCATTCATCTCACACCATTGTTAGAAGGCAGGATTGTTAGGTTGAACCAAGATCTGTTAGAGCCAGCCTTAGTTCAGCTGAACTCTGAAAGACAGATTTTAAAATATTGTTCAGGCATCTAGAAAAGTAGGTGTTTGGCTACAACATTGTTTTCATAGTTCCTAGAAGCTTATTAAAATTATATGGATTGCTGACATTATTTTGATGTTCAAATATCATAGGAGCATAGAATGGTCCGGGGTAGAAGGGACCTTAAAGATCATCTACTTCCAACCTGCCTATCATGGGCAAGGACACCTTCCACAACGTGAGGTTGCTCAGAGCTCCATTCAACCACGGGTATACACAACTTCTCTGGACAATGTGTGCCAGTGCCTCACCACCTCACAGTAAAGAATTTCTTCCTAATATCTACTCTAATTTTTCCCTCTTTCAGTTTAAAGCCATTCCCTCTTGTCCTATCATGCCCTTGTAAAAGTCCTGCTCTAGGTTTCTTGTAAGTCCCCTTTAGGTACTGGAAGGTGCAATGAAGTCTCCCTGAAGTCTTCTCTTCTCCAGGCTGAACAACCCCAACTCTCTCAGCCTGTCTGCGCAGGAGAGGTACTCCTCCTCTAGACTTGCTCCAAGAGGTCCACTCCATTCTTATGCTGGAGACTGCAAAGCTGACCACAGTACTGCAGCTGGGCTCTCTACCTGTTTGTGTTATTTGTGTCCCAATAAAACACATCAGACATTCTGACCTTCAGATTTTGATCCAGAATTTAAAGATTTCATTAGTTATGTTAATAATTTCAAAGGGACTTGAATTGAGGCATTGCAGACAGGGAAGAATTCGTAAAGTAGGATTCTTTGCTGATGGGAAGAACCGGGGAATAAGCGAACTGTTTAGCAGAGTGTTTGACCGACTTGCGGCATCAGCTTTTTCACTTTAGGTCTCTGGATAGCTAAAATGCCACACACTTAAGAGTCTTTTCAGCCATTATCTATTTCTTGTTTGTGTGTGTATATGCATAGTGGCATTGTTCATTTTTCTTACATTTGTACTCAGGCACTGAAAATCTTGGAGGTTTGTCATGGTGAATAACCCTGCTGGATGTTCCTAGCCAAAATTCTTTTATCCAAGGAATCAAAGGGTTACTGTGTTGTCTGCTAGCAACTTAAAGGCTATGTGTAAAAATTCTTACAGGAGAAAGACAATTTAAATTTGCGCAAACAATGCCATACAGGAAAGTGGTATCACTGAAACACAGTAAATACAGATTTATGCTTGTGGTGCCTACTGCCTCAATACTCAAGGTGCCATTACTTGCAACCCCTATACCCTGCATGCACATAGTTTTATTAGTGTTTAATAGATATGTTTGGGATGCTAAGTATGATTTAAATGAGCAGTTTCACTAAAATTATTAAAATCACCAGAAACAACGTATTATAGGAGATATATTGCTCATAATCTAATAAGAACATGCTAACCAGATAGACTACAGTATTATGTTGCTGTATGAAGTTTCTTTATGCAAAACCCCACCCATGGTAAAGATTGTAAATTGTATTTCTGCAACTTCTATTGCAAGTATTAGTGTATTTAAAATTCTAAGGGAATTAGTATACTAAAAATTCCAAGATATGTATATAGTTAAATGTGTAAAATCGTACTCCTGTGTACTATATTGGACTTTTAGAGTTTAATTCAGTGGGCCAGGCTGTTGGTTTTTTGCTTGATTGGAAATGAGAAGTTTGCTGAGCTCTAGTGTAGCAGCATGGAGCCCAGGACATTGCTCTGCACTCACTCAGCTGGTGCTGAGGCAGTCAGCTCTGATGGTGCTGATAACAGTGAGCTACTTGATCCATGGGTGGCTGTGACTGGAGGTGACAAGAAGTATCAATGCCAGGACCATCCAAAGGCTCAGAGCAGGCTTTGCTAGCTCCAGGAGACAGACTTTTGCAATGCACAGTATCTGTCATTCCAGGGAAATGTTGCAAGAAGCCTGTGGGAGCAAAATATCAAGTTTCCTCCTAAGAAGCAGAAGTAGTTGAGTGCTTACATCTCTCTACTGGGGTCACATTAAAGAGAGGAAAGGCTAAAGTCTGCTGTGGAACCACTGTTCCCTCCTCGAGGATAAACATCTCCTCATAATTATCTGAAGGTCAAGCAGAAGACTAAAACTGGCAAACTAAAGAACATCAATTTTATTGTTTCAGACCGTTATTTTATTTTAACGAGTACTCAGGAGGATACTCAATCTGCACCAGTTGAACCCAGCAGTAAATGACAATTCAAAGTCCCCCAAATACTGAAGATTTACCAATCACCAGTCTGTAAAATGAGCTGGGTTAGAAAATTTTCCTGAAAAGTCATGATTTGCAGATGTTGCTGTATTATATTAAATGCTTCTCTCTAATCATATATCTCTGAAACATGGTTTCTCCTATAAAAAGTGTCGTAATTTCATTCCAAATGGCATATTTTACTGTTTTATTAGTATTAAAAATTATGTTCCTATTATCATTAGTTTAAAATGATTGGGTAACGTATAGCAGGTTTACATAGTGTATTTTCTGATGGGAATAGCTAATGTGGTCTCATTATAAAAACATGTTTAAAACATCTATATTTCATACTCTGCACATGGAAAGAGGAGCAGCAGTATCTGCATTCCACATTATTAACTAAAATCCATGCATTCTCACTGGAAAACTGACTAAGAAAAGCTGAAGTGCTATGCGGAAGTAATTTTCTCTATGAAAAACCTGTTCTGAGCTCACAAAGAGTAATGACAGACAATATTTCTTGTAATGCATTGTGGTAGAAGCAGTTCAGGATGTGTAACGAAACAACACACCCTGCATTGTAACAATCAAGGACAATAATATAAAGGTGGTTAAAATTATTTGAATGTGACTGTTTTGTCTTCTAGATAGGTTAGTTCATTTAGATAATCTATATTTCCACTGCTCATCATTAGTAGTTTTCATTACTCAGGAAATAATTTCTGCATAATTTTTAACTTGTTCTCCAACCAGAATTTGGATCACGTTTTTAAACATAACCAGTATAGAATAGAAACTTCAAATTTTCTCGACGTGTGCCTTCAGTATGCCTTTACACTGCCATACTAACGAGAGTTGCAGAGGCCAGCCTGATTTGAGATAGATTGTTCATTCCCTGGGTGATCCCGCACCAGTGCTGCACAGCTGAGCCAGGGAGCTCTGAGGCAGCTCTAGTCCACTTGCTGGTGCAAAAGTGTGTCTGTGACAGATGCCACATAAAGTGGACCTAGATATGACATCTGAACAGCTGTTGAAATTACACACCTCATATCCTGATGACTGAGCAGAAACAGTTATCAGGCCTTCTGAATTACATGGCTATAGAAAAACAGAGTTAAGGGCTGAATTCCTCCCTCTTGCTGTTCTGAAAGTTCTTGTTGTCTGTTCTCGCAAGCTAATTCACAGGAGATGGCTGCTAAACACATTGCTTACATCTTGACATTATAGATTTGAAAAAAACGCATGCAGTTCCCAAATAGGATCTGGTGGCAAAATGGAATTTGGGGGATCAGGTGGGGCACAGCACCAGTCTTATTTTGTATTATGCTGATTTAAAATGCTTCTTCAAATCTGTGATATACAGAAAAGGAAATCGCTGTCTATCTGCTCATGTGGACTTTGTTGTAGCCAAAACTTAACATTGGCATAGGAATAGTAAGAATTTCTGGTATCATAGACTTATTTCACGTTTTAAATCTTATAGAGAATTTTGTCATTGAGTGTGAGAAATCCAGGATATGCAAGTATGCATCAAATGGAGTGGAAGAATAGTATAGCAGAACTCAAATCCAAGTGCCAGTGGGGTCTTACAGCCTTTAGCAGTGGAATGAGGTACGTACATACCTGACTAAATTGTCCACAGAAAGAAATTGAAGTGAAATGAGGAAAAAATTTGAAGTAAAGGTGACTTTACGGTGACATTCACATAAAATAAGGTTCTTAATGAAACCCCACTGTAATATTGTTGGTGCCTGATGCAACCCCTTGCTCCCATAACTACTTTCAATGAATTTGTCTTCTCTTTTCATTGCATGTGTAGGCAACGATAAGAGATTACTCCTTACTGTAATAAAAGTGAACAAAGAAAAATTTCAGAGTGCATAAAAATTGAAAAAGTGCATGTGCAGAGACACTAATTCTTCTCAGCAGGGTTTTTGCAGGCATTCAGGTAAAGTATGGGACAGTATTCTAGTGCTTACCTCACACCACAACCTGTTTCTGAATACCAATAGAATAAATGCAGTGGAAAACAATTAGAACAGTATTTTCAAATGTAACTTGAGTTCGAATACATACTAGAATTTATTGAAAACCTCCACTTTACAGATGAGGGAAGTCACTTTATTTACATGCTTTAAAAAGTTCAGTTGTTTAAAAAATGTGGGGTATTTCAAACTAGGTGGTTTTGGACTGATCCTGTCTAGGTCATTAGTATTGTAAGACTATTACCTGTCGTATGCATACAAGTAAACGTTTATGACAATCTTTGCCCTTTCACAAGTATATGTCTCTAATATTAAAGTGGACTTCTTTTCGTGTCATCTTTTGTTCCGTAGCTTGGAGGCAAATAAGATGTCTCCCCACTGGCCACTGGTCTTCCATTGAAGTTGCTGGACATCACTAGCCTGATACTTAGTTTCTTTGAGGGTTTCGTTCTGGAATCAGATTATGACACCAGTTTGTTTGGGTTAAGGATTTCATTCTGGAATCCAGATTATGATACCAGTTTATTTGGGTTAATGATTTGATAAACTCATGACTAATCCCATTGATTGCAAGGAGATTAGCCATTTCATGGAATGCAATAGTTTCACCATGTGTTCCTTAAAACAAGCTAAAATACTCTCTATTACTATTCATCACAAATCCTCAAGATCTTCCACTGTTTCCACTGTAGTAAATTATGTTCTTTCTTCCTAGGGAAAGTAAATAATCTTTGCTTTCCCAAATAATGTGTGGAATAAACAGAAGCAAACACATTCACATCACCAGAATAATAACTAGTGTTTAGCAATTATTATTAATACCAAAAGCATTTTTTTTCTGAAAGTGCTAGTTGCATTCTTTTTGTTGTTACATGCAGTCTTGAAAGACTCAATTATTCTTTTAGTCTTTTTCAAAACCTGATGGAGTAAACTCTTCTGTACAGAGTGTTACCTATTACTGGTCTGTCAGACAGAAAGGTCACATCTGCATTACCACATTGCGTTTTATCCCGTCCTTGAAAAAAAAATTGATAGTATTCAAGAATCAGTGAAAAGGGAGCCCACAAGTTGCTAAACAGGCATTGTTTGCTTCCTATATGCAGCAATATAGTAAAGGGTCCAGTCTGGCTAGGTTTAACAGTATTAAAATGGAGAGCTCACTTGGTCACAGTTGAGTGACAGCTTGGAAAGCTGTTCCTTACTGTTTTCCAGTTGTTAGCTTTCAAACTGAAAGGCTGGTGTCTGGCTGTGTCTTATTTTGGATGTCGTAAAAATTTAGGAGTCCCAAGCACAGGCCAAATATTCAGTGTGAACATAATTTTTAAATGGTTGACATTTTTAAACTAGCGGGAAGAAAGGACATATATGCTCTCTGTAAGAGCGTTGGGAGATAAATTCTAGGGAAAAAAAAGAAAACCATCAGACCTTTAAGAGTTGTAATCACAAAAGAAAAAGACATCAGCCAGGAGTGGCTTCAAACACGAAATCAAAGACAATTGCAAATCATCAGAAGAATGTGTTTCTGAACTATTCCTCTAGTGAAAATGGCAGCACAAACTCTGTCTATTTTCAGATAAAATGTGCCTGTGTAACCTGCATGTCAAATCCTGCTAATAAACAGGAATATAAAATAGAGTTGCTTCCAAAATTCGGGATCTGGTTCAAAATTTAAATGGTGAGCCCAGCTCTGAATATTTGCCACTTCATGGAGACAAGCACTTTGCATCTCCACAGACCACCTGAGGCTGGCAGGCCTCCTCACATTTGCATTGAAATCATCAGTGGGTCAAGACTGTAGTGCTCAGCCAGCATTGTTTCACGCAAAACTCCCAACCAGCTATAAGACTTACATAAGAAAAAAATCAGTCCGGGAGCTGAATCCAAATCCCACAATAGGTTCAATAAATACTAAAGCTACAAATAAACTTTTGGTTCTATATGGATAGACAAGTCATTGTTATGGGTTAGAAAAAGAAATGAAAATTTGTTTCTTTTCCCCTGAGGTACCAGGGAGGCTGTGTAGGTGGGGAGGGGCTGGCTGGGATTTGATGGGCGATACTTAAGAACAAAAGGGAGTTATCTGTCTAGCTGCCTAGGCTGGTCTTCTTCCCCACCAGCTCATCTATTGGCACATGGGGACGTCTGCTCTTCCACCTTTAAGATTTCCTCCTTAAAGTATGTCCAGCTTTTCTGGACCTTTTTGTTTATTAAGGGCTGTTTCCCAGGCCACTCTCTGAAACAGTGTCCTGAACAGGCCAAAGTCTACCCTCCGGAAGTCCAAGGTCCAAGTATTTTGCTGATCCCCTTCCTTATTTCGCCAAGAATTAAAAACTCTTTGATTGATTCCAGAGTAACTGTGCCCAAGATGGCCTCTGACCACCACATCTTCCACAGCCCTTCTCTGTTTGTAAACAGCAAGTCTGGCAGGGCACTGCCCTGGTAGTCTCCCTTACCAGCTGTGTCAGGAAGTTACATTCCATACTGTCCTGGTTTGAAAGACAGGTGTCTGCCAAGGAAGGGGGGAAACCTGCCTGGGATATGGAGGATGACCCCCCTCTCTCTTCCAAATTAGTATACCCTTGAAATTACAGGGCTCTTAGGCAAAGATGTGGTAAAAAGAGTAACAGCTCTTTACTCGGATTATATATCTCTATATATCTAACAAGACAGATAAACGACGACCATAAGAGAACAGCCAAACCCAGTCACAGTCCTTTCTCTGTCCTTGGGTGATTCTCTGTTGGGGCAGAGAGGCCGTGGTGACTCCCCCGCAGCTGCAGGGGGCGCTGTGGCGCGACAGCGGGGACTCTCCATGTGGCAATGGCGGCTCAGGTGAACGGGAGAGGGCGAGGGGAGATCGCTCCCAGTGCGAACCCACGGGGCAGCAGCCCAGCTCAGCACCAACCTCGGCAGCAAGCAGCGCAGGCAGGCAGGGTTGACTGGGGAGCGATGGACCTTGGTATCACCCACCGAGGGGCCAGAGGAAGGCAGGAACGGCAGAGACGAGTAAACCCCAGCGCCGACTCACGTGCAGCAGAAACCCAGGCTGGCGGCAGAGACCGCAGAGGCGAGCAGCTCCGGGTGGCGACAGTTACAGCGGAACACTGTAGCCTGTGCTGCGGAGGGACCCTAGCGGAGACGTCACAGTGTAGCGATGTTCCTGGAGCAAAACCGGCTCTCCAGCCGACACGACCGTCCGAGCCGAACGCCAAGAGGAGAAGAGAGCGAGCCCGGCCTCCGCTCCCTCTCGCCAAAGTCTCGAAAAGTCCCCTCCCCTCTCGCTCCAGCTTCTGGGGAACAATCTCCTGGCCAACACTCGCCGTGCATGCAATCCCTTTTGTTCTTAATATCGCCTATTCTGGGTGATCATTGTGGAATGTGGGTGGGTAGGCAACTTTCTTTGTTCTTAAATATCGCCCATTAGTTCCCGGCCAACCCCTCGCCACCCACACAGGTCTCCCTGCTAGATGGGGCAAAAAAAAATATAATTTGTCGAACCCATAACACACACACTCCCGGAACCCTCTAGGCAGCCTCCTCTCCACTGTGTTGAGTTTCCAGCAGATATTTGGCAAGTTAAAGTCCCCCACAAGAACAAGGGCTAGTGATCATGAAACATCCACTGATAGAATCCTTCACCTGCCTCCTCATCCTGGTTGGGTGGTCTATAACAGACTCCCAGCAGGATCCCTGCCTTGCTGCCCATCCCTCTGATTGTCACCCACAGGCACTCAGCTTTATCCCCCGTCCCTGAGCTCCACAGTCGAAACCCTCCCCAACGTACAGAGCCACCTTGCCACCTCTCCTGTCCCTTCCGAAGAGGTTGTAGCCATCCACTGCAGCACTCCAGTCACGAGAGTTGGCCCACCACATTTCCATGATGATAACTACGTCACAGCTTTCCTGATGCCAATGGCTTCCAGCTCCTCCTGCTTGTTACCCATGCTGGGTGCATTACTTCAGCTAGGCTGGCAATGTCACCCCCAACACTGGTGTGTCACCCCAGCCTCATCTCTAGAGAGCCTGGTCTTGTCCCCTTCCCCCTTCAAATCTGATTTAAAGCCTGCTCAATCAGCTCTTGGGCTAAAATCCTTTTCCCCTTTTTTAGACAGGGGAATCCCATCTGTCTCCAGCAGGCCTGGTGCCATAGAAACTACCCCATGATCAAAAAAACCAAAATTCCCTCCACTACACCAATCTATAAGTCACGTGTTGATCAGGTGTGTTCGCTTGCTCCTTTCGGCATTCTTCCCTGCTGCTGAAGGCATTGAGCACCACCTGTACTCCTGCCCCTTCAAACAGTTGTCTAAGTCCCCTGAAGTCCCTTTTGATTGCCCTAGGACTTCTCTCCTCAACCTTGGCACTGCTGATCTGGACAACTGGAAGTGGGTAAGAAACAGAGGGCCGAATAATGTCCAGGAAGTCTGAAGTGTGAAGTGAGAGTGAGAAATGTGACCTGGGGGTGCTTCTGGTGGCTGGTGACGGTTTTCATGCTGGATGCAGACTGGAGTGGTCCCAGGACAGCTCTGGAAGGGCCATGGCAAGGTGGTTTGTTCCTCAGGAGGCCTTGATTTGGATTCCTGCCTGCCATCCTGCCGCTGGGCTCTTCAAGGCTTGTGCTATGGGCCTTTGATGGGTGGGTTCAGCCAGGACAGGATACTATTTGGAGAGTCCCCCTCCTGCTGCTGTCACTCTGTGTTCCTTGATGGGTGTGCAGATGAGCTTTATCCTGTAGCCTAACAAAATCAGTTCAGTAATCAGATATTTACAACATTCCATACACAAAGAAAGCAAGTACCAAACAAAACTTTGATGACAAATTGCCTTTTACCTTTCAGCTCACATGCATGTGAACACCCACATAGTAGTGCAGGCAAATGACTTGTTGCATTGTGGTCTTCCAGCTTTGCTGGTGAGAAAGCAAGTGAGGATGGCAAGAGAAGGAGGCAATGCTTTCATTTTCTCAGGGTCATTGGCTCTATTAAGTCTACCATTAGTTCCTTCCTTAAAAATTACTGATTTTTAAGAACTGAGTCTCTTGGCGGCCTTTACTATTCTCTGAGAAGAAGAGAATAGAAATTAATAAATATTTAACCTGAGGAAAAATTGTCAGCATAACAGGAAATTATAGGCTGGAAAAACTGGGTTGAGCAGGCAAGGTTGATAAAAGACTGAAAACCCATTAAAACAAAATGACGTTTGACAAAACAGTCACACTGGTACCATTCAGGAAAACAGAAATCAGTTCTGCTCCCTTTAATTCTTTTTCTATTTTCTGAGTATCTGAGATACAAGGAAGATACAGATTGCTTGCTTGTTTGGTGCTTGCTTTGTAATGAAGATTTTAAATTAATACTTAAATTATTATTTTTAAACTATGTTACACAGTATTATCTTTGAAAGCACTCTTCAAAAAGAGTAACAATGACTTATACTGAATCTGTTCTTTCCCATGACATTACAATGATGCTGTCTCAGGGGTAACTTTTTGCAGCATTATATGTCTTTAAATTTTTCATATGTAAATGGGAACATCTTCTATGTAATCATTAAATCAAGGGATCACATTTTGGGGTCTTAGATAAAAAAAAATTTCAACAGAATATGACTTCAGTTGTATTAAAGCAAACCAACTAAATTTCAGGTCTACTGCTTTTCAGGCTGCCTCTTTTTTTTGGGTTTTTTTTTCATATTTCAAAATTACGTGTACTCCTGAACACTTTGAATAAGTACTAGTGTTTCTTTGTGTCAAGTGTAGTTTAGCACATAGGAAAGTGTAAATTTCATTTATTCTTTACATTCATTCCTAACTTGCTTGCATACTTGGCAGGTAAAGCCATTTGCTGTGGCAGTCCTGAATTGAAAACTCTGAATATTCAAGACTAAATATAAAACTCCCATGTCTCCTACTTATAAATCTCCCCCAGCTTGCACTGAAGCACACACACACACACTCTCACGTGCCTTAACTGTGGGGTTTTGGTGGCATTTCATAGCATTTTAGCGCTTCTAGAATGTCTCAGCCTCAGAAGCCAGTGTCCGTCCCATTTATGGCAGCAGTTTATAGATTGTAGATCCATGGCATAAGGTTGGACTAGATGATCTTTGACGGTTCTTTCCAATCTAAACCACCTATGATTACCCATTTACCTTCGTAGCATTTTGCACAAAAACCTTGATGCTGCAGATCTCTGGTGTAGTTTGCTCTTAACTTGCATGATTGATGAACCCATTAACATTGGTTAGCTTTCTATTACATTTTCTTGACAGTGATAACAATTCTTTCTTAACATCTTAACTTAGTGATAAGGACTTTAGAACTTTAAAAAACTTAATGTCTATTATAAATCTTTTTGTTTAAATACAAATTCGGCTTTCCATATCCTGTTCAATTTCATGACATATTTGTTCTATTCTAATGTGGCATTACACATGTATCACTAGGAGAGCAGACAGTCTCGGGACAGTTCACACTTCTATGCTTCACAGTGGTTCACTCTTTAGACTTGTAGTCTGCAGCCGCCACACTAATATATCTTGCAGATGATAACTGGATTTTCCGCTGTCTTTATAGAAGCATAACTGTCTGGAAAATATGACAGCACAGAAAATGTGAGTCCACATAATCTGATTGTGGGCAATAGCTCATTCTGACTCTCTTCACTAGCAGCAATACAGGGGAGACACGTTTGAGTCAGAAGCCTAGCAGCTGAAAGACATAGATAGATACTCACCAGGCTGCATGAGGTCTGCTTGGGGATTGACCCTGAAGAAAATTTGATCTGCGAAGGTATTAAATAGCAGAAGCAAACCAAGGAACGCATAGTTGGCCCTGTTGCCAGTTTCCACAGCATATTGTAATGGAAACTCAGCAGCCAGCTAGAGGCAGCATATGAGGAGTTAATGTGGGAGAGACAGATGTTGTGTTTAAATTGAAGTCTAGCAGATCAGTAGCCATGGGATTACCACTTTACAAAATATTAATAAATATGATAATAGGGGACTCATGATAACAATGTTGTTATTCTGCTCGTTACTTTGTAAACAGTCTCTTGAATTCATTATCAAACAACTATGTTAATCTTCCACCCAATTATTGCAACTCATCACAATTTCTTGAATTTAAGTAATGTTTCTTTTCGACAATATATTTGATGCTGTTCTTGGGGCCTTCAAAACCACTAATTGATAGATGCCTAACAATATTATGTTTTCAAGTTCAGATGGATTGGACATAATCAACAATTTAAAGAACATTTTTTAATGTAAGGGATTGTACATGTCCCATCTGTAATGCACAGGTTTTGATGTTAAAATTTATGAACGTTTTATGTTTTTTTCATCACGAAAATCTAGGCTCCCCACACATCTAAAAAGCCGTTATTTTATGTGTAAAGATAACGTAACAGAAGTTACTTCAACAAATAATTCCCTGATACATGAAATCTATATATACTGTGGACAATCAAAGAAAATAGCTTTTCTATTTCTCACACACTTCCAGAAATTAAAAATAACATGCTCAGAGCTGCATAATCAACTGCAGTTGGATTGTGATATTTAACGGAAAACCACATTCTGTTAAGAAAAGCCACAAGGGCCCAAAGGTATCTGGTCTCAGGATACTCTTTTAAGTGCACTCATAGGTTAATCAGTAACCATATGAATCGTAGAGCAAGACACTCTGGAAACAGACATATGCCGTACTTTGGAAGACATTAAATGCCGAAAACATGGAGAGATGGAGCAAAGTACAATTGGGCAATGATTTGCATGTAAATTTGGATTCAGCAGACAATGCTTATACAGGATATATTTAACCCTTGGAAGTATAACCAGCCCAGGCTTACAAAGCATCTGTATTTACAGAGAACTGGGGTTTGGACATCTTTATAGCTGATCCTGACAAAAAGGCCATATCCAAAGCTGTGATCTGAGGTACAGTAATAAACATGTAAGTGTGTTTGGTGTAATAATATGATTTCTGAAAATAGTGACTTCACATAGAGAAGACCAGTCTCTCAGAATTCATTAAATTCTCCCATATAATGTTGGAATTTTTTAATATTTTTTCCTGAGAAAAGATGGACAATCTGATAGTACACAGTAATTTGAAGAAATGGGAATTAATTATTCTTTGTAGAAAATCTTACTTTTAAATTCTTTATGAACTTTTTCTGGTATATTGTGCTGATTTGTTTTTCTGTGATTTCTTTAAATAAAAAGATACTTTTTATTAATGTATATTGGAAATAAAAAAAAAATCAGGAAAAACCTACTTTTTGTTACTACCATGCTTGGTCTTCACGAGAAAATTGATGAGGTTCTCTCTGGGAAATTTGTTACAAGGAAATATAACCAAGAAGAATTTAACTTTTGACCTAGCAAAGAAGTACTGCTGAAAAACAGCATATTCATTGCCAGGATCAAGTCAGTAAACACAGGCTGGAGAAATGTGAAGAACTTTCCTTCTGCATTTGACAGACCATAAAACCATTGTGACAATTTAAAATAAGTATCTAGTTGTGTACCATGACTCAACAATCATGTGGAGACATTTCGTAAAGAAAAATCTACATATGAAAACAAGTTACTCTTATAAGACTGTCTTGGTGTTTACTTCCTCTCTGTTTTCAGAATCTGTATCAAAGGTCTCTAAAGGAAGGCTTTTCCATTTGAATAGTGTCTGAATTGATACACTGATGCCAATTATGCTTGATTTTTTGAGATAATAATAAAGGCATGTGGGAAACAACCAGATAGCACAGGTCCTTCAAGGCAAGACATGTTTCAATGTGTGTTGAACAGTGTGTGTTTATGTATCTGGTCTCTGCTGAATGAGAGACCTGACTCTCATACGAGTGTACCTCGTACCACCAGCCACCTGTCTGCCACAGATCTGACTTTTGGACATTAGGTCCCACAGCACCTATTTCCTTTGCAATCACTGTCAAGGGTCAGGCCATCCATATTGTGATAACAATCCCTCCTTTAATGTTGTTTGGGAAAAAAGAGCTAAAAGCTTTATCCATACTTTCATGGTGACATGGATGAGATAGACAGGGACCCAAGAACGATTTTCTATCAGAGAAAGGGAAATGCTGTCAGAAGGAGCCTGGGGTATGTTGTCTCAAAAGAGAGTGTCCTAAGTCTTTGTATAACACCTTTGGTTAAAAGGTGATTTGAGGTAAAATGTTGGCTGCAAACTTTGCTGAAAAAAATAGTTAATATTTAAAGAGGCTTAAGTTATTCCCCTGTTTTAAGCAGAGATGATGAGTACTCTTAAATCTTGCATTTGCAGACCTCTTGTTGCTGAAAAGCTCTTTCACTAAGATATATCTCACTACATGAAGTAACATCTTTGTCTTGCCCCTGTGCTGGGATGACTTCTTGACATAGGATTAGTCAAATACCTGGATGTTTTCAGCAAGAGAGCTCTGGTGATCTGCTTAAACTAAAGGCACAGTTGGCAAATAGGCAGTGCTGTGAGGGACTGGTGCAAATCACATGGTCTTCAGTGGCTAAAGAATGGAATCTGTAAATGAGAAGTGTGTTTTTGCTAATGTGAGATAACTGAACACAGAAATACTTGAGCATCAATTATTGTTGCTTGGCATTATTAATAGTTTTCTAGTGGTAACTATTAAGGACTGCTTGGCACAAACTTCACAAAATTCCCATGACTTTGTTTTTTTAACAATTTCTACTAAACTTGATTGCATACTATTCCAGTAAAGGTCAGATACTTCTACTTTTTCAGGAGAAATATATCCAGTGGGTGGTTATTTTTTAGTACTCAGTAACAGCCTATATTTACACGGAATTAAGAATAACACATTTTCAGGGAGGTTTCAAGCATCCTCTAAGGAATGCAGTTAAAGAAGTGGGAGGTCCTAGGGGGCTATTTCAGAAGCTAATCTTCAGTTCTGGCACTTTTCAGCTTAGCGTTGTAGAATGCTGAGTTGGAAGGGACCCATCAGGATCATTGAGTCCAACTCCTGGCCCTATGCAGGACACCCCAAGAATCACACCATGTGCCTGAGAGCATTGTCCAAATACTTCTTGAACTCTGTCAGCTTGGTGCTGTGACCACTTCCCTGGGGAGCCTGTTCCAGTGCCCAACCACCCTCTGGGTGAAAGACCTTTTCTAAGGTCCAGCCTAAACCTTCCCTGACACAACTTCATGCTGTTTTCTTGAGTCCTGTCGCTGGTTGAAGTGAGAGATCAGCTCCTGTTCATTCATTTCCCCCATTCAGGATGTTGAAGACCTCAGTGAGGTCTCCCCTCAGTCTCCTCCAGCCTGAACAGACCAAGCGACCTCAGGCACTCCTCATACAGCTTCCCCTCTAGACCTTTCACCATCTTTGTTGCCCTCCTTTGGATGGTCTGTAATAGTTTAATGTCTTTTTTGTTTTGTGATGCCCAAAACTGCCCCCAGCACTTGAGGTGAAGCCTTCCCAGTGCAGAGCCGAGTGGGACAATCCCCTCCCTTGTCCGGCTGGTGATGCTGTGCCTGATGCACCCCACGACACTGTTGGCCCTCCTGGCTGCCAGGGCACTGCTGACTCATGTTCAACTTGCCATCGACCAGGACACCCACGGTGCTTTTCCTGCTCTCCAGCCTCTTATTCCACAGTCTGTACAGGGGCTGCCCCATCCCAGGTGCTGAATTCAGCACTTGCCCTTGTTAAACTTCATATGGTTGGTGATTGCCCAGTCCTTTGGTTTGTCAAGGTCTTTCTGCAGGGCCTGTCTGTCCTCAGGGGAGTTGACAGCTCCTCCCAATTTAGTATTGTTGGCAAACTTGCTTAGTACTCCTTCGAGTCCTGTGTCTGGGTCATTAATGAAGAAGTTCAAGAGAACCGGGCTGAAGATGGAGCCCTGTGGAACCCCACTAGTGACAGGTCACCATTCTGATGTCACCCCATTCACTATAACCCTTTGTGCCCGACCCCTGAGCCAGGTGCTCACCCATCACATGATGTGTTTATCCAGCTTTGTGCTGGACAGTTTGTCCAGAAGGATCCTGAGAGAGACAGTACCAAAATCTTTGCTGAAGTCCAAAAAGATTACATTAACTGGCTTCCCTTGATCAACAGGGTGGGTTACCCTGTCCTAGATGGAAATCAAGTTGGACAAGCAGGACTCCTCCCACTCATGAAACCTTGCTGGCTGTGACCAATGACTGCGTTGTCCTCCAGGTAATTTTCAATATTGATGGAATAATCTTTCCCATTATTTTACTGGGCACTGAAGTGACACTTACAGGCCTGTAGAGTCTTCTTCTTGCCCTTCTTGAAAATTGGGACAACATTAGATAGCAGATCCTGCACAAGGTCAGAGTCAATTGGAAATCAATCATTATTGCAGTCATGGTCCTCCAGCTCAGGGCACTGAGACCCTGCTGTCATCTGTGTTGAAGGCAGAGAAAAAGAATGCATTAAACACCTCTGCCTTGTCCATGTCCCTGTTTGTGAGATGGCCATTCTCTTTCTGTAACAGGCTGATATAATTTCTACTCTGTCTTTTGCCATGAATATATTTGAAAAAACTTTATTTATTGTCCCTCACAGTTCTGGCCAGTTTCAACTCCAGATGAGCCTTGATTGCACAGAGACTGAGTGTGGGGGAGTAAAGTCCCTCCCACTATAAGCAAAGAGCAGGTTCAGGAGCACTTGATGAACCTCAACAGCCACCAGTCTAAGGTACCTGATGAGATACATTCTGAAGTCCTGAAGGAACTGACTGATGTTTTTTCCATGTCGCTCTTCATCATATTTGAAAATTCATGGTGGTCAAGCAAAGTCACTTGCTGTTAACTGGAAACGGGAATCATCACTCCAATTTTTAAAAAGGAGAGAAAGCAAGATCTGTGGAACTACAGGCCAGTGAGCCTCGCCTCTGTGCCTGGGAAGATCATGGAGCAGATCCTTCCAGAAGATACAGAATGGCATATAAAGGACAACAAGACGATTCAAGGCAGCCAGCAGGGCTTTACTAAGGGCAGATTGTGCCTGACCGATCTGGTGACCTTCTGTGATGAGTGATGGCAACGGTCAACACGGAAAGACCGATGGATGTCATCTATCTAGACTTCTGTAAGGCCTTCAGTACAGATCCCCAGATTTGATAGATGGACTTGATCATGGATTTGATTCAGTGAATAAGGAATTGGCTGGATGAATGCAGCCAGAGAGTCATGGTCAATAGCTCTGTGTCCAGATGGAGGCCAGTGACAAGTGGTGTCCCTCAGGGCTCTCTCTTGGGGCTGGTGCTCTTCAATATCTTCATCAATGACACAGGCAGTGGGATCGAGTGCACCCTCAGCAGGTTTGCAGATGACACAAAGCTGAGCAGTGCAGTTGGCACAATGAAAGGATGAGATGCCATCCAGAGAGACCTGGGCAAACTTGAGAATTGGGCCCATGAGAACTTCATGAAGTTCAACAAGTCCAAGTGCCAGGTGCTGCACTGGGGTTGGTGCAATCCCAGATGTAAGTACAGACTGAGAGAAGAAGTCACTGGGAGCAGCCCTGTGGAGGACCTCGGCACTCTCATGGATGAAAAGCTGAACACAAGCCAGCAGCGTACATTCCCAGTGCAGAATGTGAACAGTATCCTGGGCTACATCAAAAGACAAGTGAACATCAGGCTGAGGGAGGCGATTCTCACTTCTACATTGCCCTTGTGAGATGTCACCTGGAGTTCTGCATCTGGCTCTGGGGTCCTCAGCACAAGAAAGATGTGGACCTGTTAGAGCAGGTCCACAGGAGGCCATGAAGATGATCAGAGGGCTGCAGCACCTCTCCTGTGAAGACAGGCTGAGAGAGCTGGAGTTGTTCAGCCTGGAGAAGAAACTGTTTGGGGGAGCCTTCTCTTTATTGCGGCCTTCTAGTCTTTAAGGAGGGTTATAAAAAGGAAGAAGGAGGACTTTTTATATGAGCAGACAGTGACAGGAAAACAGGTAATGGTTTTAAACTAAAAGAGTACTGCTTTAGAATAGATGTTAGGAAGAAATTCTTTACTCGGAGGGTTGGTGAAGCACCAGAACAGGTTTCTCAGAGAAGTTGTGGATGCCATATCCCTGGATGTGTTGAAGGCCAGTTTAGATGGTGCCCTGATCAACCACCAGGTCTAGTGAAAGGTGTCCCTGCCCATGGCAGATGATCTTTAAGATCCCACTAACCCAAACCATTCTATGATTCTGTGACTCTGTGATCTATGGTTTATGATTTAGATTCTCAGTCTTTACTGAGATCTTTCACATTTGTTGAAGTGAAACTTCAGCATGTATTATGTCATGTATAAAGCAAACCACATCATACATGGCATCAAAGTTTTGGGGATTTAGTAGCCTGAGAATGACATACACATCTCTTTTCCTCCTGAAAAGACTCTTTCTACATAATTTAATTGTATTAAATATTGAAAACTGTGAAAACGGTAAATAAACACATCTGCTTGATGACAATATAAAATAAGCTGCTTTCCCATCTTATTACATGCCTCATTGATCTACTTCTGCTAAGTTTAAGAAATTGTTCTTCCATACACCTCCACCCCCAACTCACAAATTGCATCACGGAACTCATATTCCAGCTTCTAAAACTCTTCTTTAATTTTGAATCCAAATCCTTTCCAGTGCCTCTGAAAAAAGACATTTTGTTGAACAGCCTTATTGATTTGCTCTTCTTACTACTGAAAACACATGGCTGAATGGTTTTTAAAACTTAGAGAAAGATAGTTCCGGAAATATGAATTTATATTTCATATGTGTTTAAAAAAACCCAACCAAACCAATCCCCCAAACATGTCAGTTCCCAAGCTGCAAATATTACCTGGAAGACAGCTTTTTGCAATAAAGTGCCTTATGCAACAATTTACACACCATGTCCTGGTTCAGTGACAGGTTCTGATGCAAGTATTTGACTGAAAAGACATCTCTATAGTATTCCAGAAGATGGAGGATATGCCCAATATCAAATAATTAAAAAATCAAAACCACAGCATGGAAGGTGGTGGTTGAGTAATGATAGGAGTAAAATGAACACATTTTTAAACATAGCTCTTTGGAGAGAAGTCCTGAAGTAGGGACAGAAATCTTTTAGATGTGATTAAAAGATCAGAAATGATATGGTCTGAGGAAAAAAACCCTGTTTTACAGGCAGCTGGTAGGATTAGAGTTAGAAAGAACAGGATGAGATATAATTTGCTACTAAAGAGCATAAGTGATGAACAAATGAACATACTTCATCAAAACAGTCTTGTTTTGACTAGGTAAACATGAGAAATCTTTCAAAACAGTTTTGTAAGGGTGGCGTGTATTTGTAAGAATCGCATCTTTTTATTTATTGTACTTTATGAACAGCTTTATCTTAAAAAAAATTGTTCCCCTGAAGCTACTGAGTTGGATTAATATAAGCTGCTTTCCCATTCCCTGCGCTGACAAGGAACCACTCACTAATTATCACAGGCAACCAGCTTGCCTAGGAGCATTTAAGAAGCTTGTCTTTTCACTTTACACTGATTTCTTGAGAAAGGTAAGAAATTCTTTCCTATAAAGACTGTCAATGGAATAGAAATCTCACCTTGTCAGAAAGCCCATGGGATATTAAGTACGTTCTCAAGAACAAGCAGAAGGAGCAGGAATAGGCTTCCATGTTGCCTTTCTTCTTCCTCACTCTGTGTCATTCTCTCCTTAGAGGTTTATAATTGGCAAAATTTATTTTCTGGAGGCAATGCAGAAATATACTGACAAATGTGTACTTCTGTGTGTAACATTTTCCGAGAGAAATAGAATTTCCAAAGGTTCAAGAAAGATACGGGTCTCCAATTCCACATGGCTTACTGTGGTCTAGTTGTAGTCTCTCCACTGAAATGATAGCAGAAAATATTAGTGCAGAATACATAACATAGAGAATATGATAATTCTCATGCAACTTTTCCAGGTGAACATTGCACTTTCAAGCTCATCCAATAGGCCTTCATAGGAATTCTCCTCTTTCCGGGATGAGTCCTGAAAACAGAACTGGAAATGAAAATGTCATACAGTTGAAATCAAATCACTTAGCATTTGAGAGGGATGTTCAAGTCTTATGTTCAGGGGCCTGGAGGGCCACCTGCCCTCTTTATCCCACTTCCTCATCAGCCTCCAAAATCTCGGCTGGAGGAAGGCTTTAGTTCCAAGTCCTTTACCTAGCTTTTTCAAAATCCTCTATTTAAAGGGTGATAAGAATTTCTGTAATGTTGCCATCGGCCGCAGTATCAGTGTGAAGATTCAGAGGTCTCATTAAAAAGTATAATCAAACCACAATGAATCTAAGAAGAATTTTTAAAATATCAACAAACTAATAAAAATTAATTAGTATTAAATAACATTTGCAATATTATCTTTTTTTTTCCCTCTAATTATTGTAAAGCAGTTGAGTTATATTTTATTGAGAACCGAATTTCAGCAAAGTTGGTTCATCATTTGGAGTGCAATTTGTGGAATAAAAATGCTCTTGCTACAATTGCAGTGATACTTTCTGCATGAGCCAAAGCTGGGCTAATGCCTCTGTGTCACCAGGCACTGGCAACAGGTGGTGGTGCAGCACAGAAGTTGGGGTCGTGTCAGTTCTACACACTTTTTTTTTGTGCTTTCCATGGGAATAAGCAAGTTAGAGCTAACCGTCTGGATCATGACATTACTCCCTCAAATAGGAAAATGGAGTTAGCTAGTTGTAATTCTACAACTTTTAATCATTTGCGTAATTTAAATGCTTGTGAGGTTGTTGTTTGTTGTGTTTTTTGGTTTTAGTTGTTCTTTTCTTTGGTTGATTGTATTTGGTGGGGGCTGTTTGTTTTTTTTTTTAACTTTTCCCTTCTGCACACTAAGGTAATAAAAACACAGATGAGATTTTTTTTTTTCCCAATTAAGATTGAATTTATTTTACACCATGCAAACTTTTGCTCGACATAACTTCAGAAATGGCTATGAGATAGACTTTATTCAGTGTATATATAGGCCATGAGGAATGCCCAAATAAAACATCAAATGCCTGAATTTCCTAAATGATTGCATTGACTACTTATAAATAAAAATACTTTTACAGTTCTATATGCTGAAGGTTACAACTCTGAAAATATCTTCCAGGAAATGGAAAACTCCAGTTCCTAAATGAGCTTGAAGTAGAGAGGGACACTCTGAGTGGAGTAAGAAAGGCTTAGATACACACATGCATTTTTTCTGCATGACTTCAATGCTCCTGAAAGTGAGAAAATAATAGCAATATCTTGGATTGGACATGGTGCAAGCAATCACTTTAAAATCCTCCCCATGCAACTCTCCTAATGCTCCTCACCAATGGCTTGAGGCATCCCTCATGGTTCCAGTTCTGGACCCTTCTTGAACAGAGCCTGCCAACTGTGTTGTGTTGTGCCAAATTACATGGTGGTTTTCAGATATGTGCGAATTTTGCCAAAGAGAGATTTATTTAAAGAAATGAAGTCTGATGTCAAGATGTTGTTAGAAATAAAATAGAACCATTTATATGCTGAGTTTATTTCTAAAGTCTCTTTGATACGCAAGTCTAAACAACCCAACTTTTGTTAAAGTATGGGGGTTTGGGTTCTTTCCTTACATAAAATATGAAAGCCACCCTGAACAGGCTCAGCTGAGAAATAGTTGGTTAGTTATTATGCATAGTAGCAACCTCAGGAATTATTTGGAAAGAGCCAAATGTGGAACAACTGATGCAGTGGAACAACCTTTTCCAAACTTTCAAGGGTTCCCTTCTTGGAGCTTGTTCTGTTCAGCACACAAAATGACAGAGTGATTCGTGTTCCCATGTAAACCACGTGTTGCTGGATCCCTCAGCAGGACAGATGTGTGGATGTAGGACCGGAAACTTCCAGTTTTAGATTCAATCACTGCCACAGAGCATCAAATCATAACAAAAATTTTTTTAACATGGTAACTGCATACCCTAACTACTTGCTTGTTTCTATTGCTCTGGAACTAGCATCGATGAAAGAGAAAAGGCCTGGTTACCGTGTTACAAGTATATTTGAACCCTTAGGGTAGAATTTTTAAAAGTGCCTAGCACTGGCCTTTCTTTGCCCCTCTGACACCAACAGCAGCAGAAATAAGCACACTGTCCTTAACACATTTTGTAGAAGAACTTACACCTTGTATGACCCCTTGTTATTCTTCTTTTGTCCTATCTGCTTAGTAGTCCATTTAAATTAATTTACTCTCCAAATTGGTTAGCCAGAAATACTCGATGGCTGAAGTCACTTTTGTTACTTCATCACTATAAAGATGTTATGCTTTTAGGAAATGAAGGACAAATGCATGCAATTTCAGATGCTATCCAAGCATCACAGCATCCTACTGACTAATACAATAAAAATATGTGTTTTCTGTTAATATAAGCATTAAAAAAGAATGATTGGTCAGAGCTGTTTAGTATACAAAATCTTACAAATGCGGTGAGGCATTTCTATCAGATGGATAGCATATCTTGCTTTTAACCCAACTGGAAGGATCACAGCAACAAACTTTTTTTTTGATCTTTTCTTTTTGGTTGCCTGATAGCTTCTCTTCTCACCAAAACTAAAAATTAAAGGGGTAAAGTAAAATAGGCACTTAAATGTTTTGAAAATGTGAAGTTTAGATGCACCTTTTTCTGTAAGCTTGGATCTGGGCTTTTTTAATAAGAAGACTATAATGGCAAAATTTCCCCCTTTACAGCTGATCTAAAATTAAAGGCTCAGATTCTGTTCTTGGTTGCACCACAGCAAGACTTGGCCGGTATCAATCAGTGAATTTTCACTTGTATCATACACGAGCACTAAAGAATTTAGAATTTTGCACTGAGATTGTTTATTTTTTTGTGCCAAACATGGACATTATAATACATGGATAATAACTCAAAAAATGTTATTTTCTGGTAGCTCTACTTTAGAACTAGCCTAGTATCTCATTCCTACCTGAAGAAAATTCCAAAATCTAGGAGTTTTTAGAGAATTCTGGAAAAAGCTAGAGAAGAATTTAATGTTACCCATGAATTACTGTATGCAGCAATCCAGTTCTTTAGTGATGAACTAGACAAACATGCATCACCATCCTTGGTCATTATTTTCCCAGTTTTTGACCAATTACCTCATTTAAAGATGGCTGGAGTCAGCAAAGAGCACCTGAACTCTAGGGATATTCTGATCTGAACCTGTAATCTGTGTTGAACATAATTCTAGCTTTGGAAACGAAGGACCTGTGAGGGAGTGTAGATCCTGGTGCAAGCAGCCTGTCTTAGGCTCCTCATTGTTCTTTTGCCCATGGGTTTCACTGCCAGACACTACTGCCTGGGTTTTTTCCAAGGAGATAGTTAAACGGGAACTTCTGTTCCTCTTTATGTGGCTGTTTAATGGAATCGTTTGATAACACAACTTTGTTAGAAATCATTTTAGGAGAGATATCCTCTCATTTTCTGCATTTTTCTAGTAAAACAGTAGACTTTTCAGATGTAATGTTTTTCTTTACGTATGAACAGTTAATTGCTAAGGCAGATGCAGTAGGTTTTTAAACATTGAATTATATTACTATCTTTAATTAACATTAAGGGATAAGAACTTTTCCTGCCATAACCATGCAAGGTTCAGTTGTCATGACAACTACTGTATGTCTGTCTTTTTAATGCAAAGGAAATACTGCTGCTGATTATTTCAACTTTTTTGGAAATACTGCTGCTGATTATTTCAACTTTTTAAAGAGACTTTTTTAATCTTTTTTTTTGTGAACTACAGCCACCATAAAAATGAATTCAACACTGTCTCAGCTGCTAAAAGAGTAATATTGAGCACTGGCATATTTGCCTCTTCCAACATGGAAGATTCTACACAGCAGACAAAAGTGACCTAGTTACAAGATATACTATGCGAAATAAAAGTAAAAATGAAGGAAAGCAGTATCACAGGCCACTCTTACTATCAGTGGCTCTTCCTACAACTAACACGATTTTTCAACTTATGACACTAAAATGACAATGGGAGGAGATGAATTAGACTATGTTGATGCAATAGCAAAGCTAAACTATTTTTGAAAAGCATTTCAGAATATGCTTTTCCTTCTTTTCTCCTTTCTTACTTTGCTGATGTGTTAGTAGATTCAAATGTAAACTAACCAGCAGGTGGTAGCAGTGTTTTATATTTCTAGAACTGGTATATAAATCATGCAAGTTACTAATACACAGGCAGAGAAAATATTTCAGAGAGTACAGACCACACAGTCAATGCCTCTGCAAGTTCATGGCAAGGGTCTTCCATCTTTATTGATGAGGTATGGACATTTAGTTGACACCTTTAAGACATTTCAAAGATTATTTCATGTGCAGGGTAATAGTAAAATGAGACTAATATGTTGTGGGGGGGTTGTGTGGGTTTTGTTTTTGTGGTTTTTTTTCTTCTGGTTTGGTTTGGGTTCTTTTGGCAGGAGATGAATTATTAGCCTAGTGCTTCAACTTCACTCATTTCGGTGCCATTTCCTCTGCATCTGTAAAACATAGAAAGGTTTTTTGACAGTGTTCACATCAGAGGTTGTATTTTTTTTTTCCTAGTCACTTCAATCCCAGTACATTTTGGCTTTATCCTTTTATTCTATTTGGCTTCTTTTATTACAATTATTAAAGTGAGTGGAAGAAATGCACCCCATGCATTTCTTATTGGATCATCTCTTTGTTATTCCTTTTGTTATTTAACAATAATAATTGCAGGCAATATGAGAGGTCTGATTGTTGTAACACACACAGAAAAAAAATTTAACAGGAGAACTTTTTTGTTCCTAAGATAATTTTGGGTCACGATGCATGCAGTCTCTGGTAATGGCTGAGAAGTTTCTGAAAAATGCCTATTAATGAAAATGTTGTGATAGCAACACTGTAGCAAGGCACCTGTACTTGAATAGCTAACTATTTAAACAAGAAATATTGATCCGTACATGCTAGACAATCGCTAAGAAGAGCATAATGGTGATGAAATTACAGATGCAAATAGTCATGGAATCTCACAACTGATAAGTAGAGGAAAAGAAGCATATCTCCCCAGACCTCAGTTTTAAAACGTTACAATTAATGCATTCAGGTTATACTTAAGAGCCTCTCCACAACTTCCCACATTCATGTAAATACTAACAAGAAGTAAAATACACCAGGCATTGATGACATATCCAGTCTTGTCTTTTGTATTTAAGGCATATTCATTGCTCTTCTTCATAACAGGCAATCCAGAATATCACAAAATGGGAAGGGAAAGCATGACTGATAGGATATAATAGTGATAGAAATGGGAAACCACTTATACTGTAAAATAGAAGCAGTGAGAAAGAAGAAAACAGTATATCTGAGTCACAAGTTGGAAACAGAGAATGATTTAATCATAACGTATCATCTAAATACAGCCATTGTAGACTACTTCAATAGGTCAGCAGAAAAAAGGGCCTTGAAACAATTACAGAATCAGATAATCACAGAATAAGCTGAGTAGGAAGGGACCCTCAAGGATCACAGAGTTCAACTCCTGGCCCTGCACAGGACCATCCCCAAGAATCACACCATGTGCCTGAGAGCAGTGTCCAAACACTTCTTGAACTCTGTTAAGCTGGTAATGTGACCACTTCCCTGGAGAGCCTGTTCCAGAGACCAGTGGTTTTTCTGGGTGAAAAACCTTTTCTAATATCCAACCTAGACCTCCCCTGACACAGCTTTAGGCCATTCCCTTGGGTCTTATCACCACAGAGAAGAGATCAGTGCCTGTCCCTCCTCTTCCCCTCACAAGCAAGTTGTAGACTGCAGTAAGGTCTCCCCTCAGTCTGCTCTTCTTCAGGCTGAATACTCCAAGTGACGTCAGCTGCTCCTCATACGGCTTCTCCTTAAGGCCCTTCACCATCCTCATGTCCCTCCTTTGGATGCTCTCTAATAACTTAATATCTTTCTTATATTGTGGCACCCGAAACTGCCCCCAGCACTCGGGGTGAGGCTGCTCCAGTGCAGAGCACAGCGGGACAATTCCCTCCCTTGCCCAGCTGGTGATGCTGTGCCTGATGCACCCCACGACACTGTCTGCCTTCCTGGATTTGGCTAAGATCATTTTACCTGTAGTGATGTACTAGTGATCTAATTTATTACTTAATATGTTCTATCTGTATGGCATATTCACTTATTTATACAAATAGCCTCTGCTTCAACAAAATTGATACCTCTGCCCTGCACAGACATTGCATACAGAATAGTTCATTATAAACTATCTGCAGTTATTCTGGCATTAATATAAATTCATCATATCATTTTAGAGAGATTCTTCAAATATTCCAGAACAGAATGCACATATAATGTGCATTTAGTACCGTACCTGTCAGAAAACTTTGTTGGTACAGCAGCATATTGCAATTCCCATCCAGGGATATGTATCATCTCTCAGTGCTTTGACATGCATAGAGATCTTGTGTCCTTGGTGTTTCAGAGGTAGTTGCAATGTATAAACCTGATACGCCTGCCTAGCAACCACAATTTTGGGAACCCAACTTCCTTTCTACCATTTACTGCTGGTAATTTATGTAAAATGTTTTATTTCTTCAGGTTGTGTTCTTTTTCATTTCTCTTCGATGAATGCTCTGTAATCAATTGATTTTTGATTCAAGAAACTCTGTGGATGTAGGTTGTCAATAATATTTTCTCTTTCTTGGATGAATTTAATAATGGGTAGTGCTACTAAAATTTCTTTTACTGTCTTGCATCAATTAACAGTGGAAAGAACAGAAAACTGCAGTTGTTTGAAAAGAGAAAAAAAGCGCTATTAATTAGTGTAGAATTTAGTTAAATATTTGTTTTCACATACAAGTTCACAGGATGTCCTTAAGCTTGTAAACATAGGCAGTTGCTGAACTAACTAATTTGTAAACTACCATGTATTACCTGTGCTAACTTGTTAAGAATTCAACGGCAAGTAGACAAGAAAACCTTTGCTGGTTTTCCTCAGTAAGTGGGTGCAATTCAGTTGCCTAGAAGTTACAGGGATGTGTCAGCACACCATGTCTGATGTACTTCATCAGCTTTTCCACACAAATGCAAAAAGAAATATGAATCTGTTTCCAGACTGTATTGTTAGGTTCTTAATATAGTCCTCAAGTGTTTGTTACTTGAAATGTTCAGTCATTTGATGCTTTCTGGTTTTCAGTTTGTAAATTTCTGGAATGACAAGTAGGTTTTGACATGTGGTCTTTCATTTCCTTTTCTTTCAGCTAGCATTCTTTCATAATTTATAGATGTCTTCCATATCAATACTTGCTTCATGAAACTCTCTACCTTGCTTATATTACCTATTTAACAAGTAATGTATTACCCAATTAATAAATCATTTTCATATTAACTTTTCAGAAAGAATCATAGTAATGACTAGCAGTCTGCAGTACTTGAACATGATGGTTTATTATCTGTTTCGGTTGTGCCTCATATGTGCTCGTAAATATATTGCACCACCAGCCAGTAAGCAATTCTGAGCACTCTTGTTTTCATCTGGTGTAACAGTCTTGTACTTTAGGTAGTGCAGAGAAAACATCTTCCCAAAGGACAGACATCTGCAACAGCTGTCTTAAATGTTTGGCTAATTCACGATACTTCTATACCTCTGTGAAAATACTTAATCCCTCCCTCCGTTTTTTTACCTGTCAGAAGCCCCCAATGTGAGCAATCCTCTCCACACTGTTCTACAGTGACTAAGCAAAAGTCAGCAAGGCCATACTGACATCCCCTATCCACCATAATAAGACCATCTTGTTTGAGGTTTTCTTTCACATTCCTGCCATAGCTGCTGCTTCTTCTTGAAAGGCTGAGTGAATTTCCACGCAATAAACATACATTTGAGTCCATATGATAGCCGTCTTACTAAGGTAAACGTTAGGATTCGCTTGTCGTTTTGAATATTGAAAAAATACCCTTGCTTTTTTTTTTTTTTTTTTAATGACTTTCATGTAAGAGATGATTAGCCTCCTGGATGAATGGGATATTGAGATGCTAAGATTCAAGGAAGGTAACATGACCTGTTTATTGTACTGATCCATAGGAAAGGAATCCAAGGACATAAGATAACATGAAAAAATTACAGCATTTGTCCAACTGACCTGACTTCTCACAAGGCACTGATTATCCTGCAAAAAACGTGCTGTGAATAATCAAGCGCCTTGTTTCTGTGATGTAGCACCTGGACCTGTTTAAGGAAGGGATGTCAAGTTTACAGGCAGCCTAAGGAAGCTTATCAGACGCTGCAGGTGGTGCAGTCAATCTGTGCATGTCCTTTTGTTTTTATAGGATGGATTTGTGGACAAATCAGCCATAAAAATTATTTCATAACTGAGTGCAGTAGAAATTACTGAATAAAACTGAAGCAATAGAAACACTTTTACAAATAATCTTACAAGTTGCTTATTTACTTTTTAGAAAAACTGAGAACTCTAGAAAAGGATCAATCGCCTCTCAAGTAACCACCCACATTGTCCCTCAAGCTCTGTGCTACCATGACCTGTTACTTCACTTGCTTTTGCTGGTTTCACCATCTAAATATGATTTACATGTGTAAATTGGCAAAACCTTATTCAGTAATTTAACTCTGCCATTCTGGATAACCTCTCCACTTTCTTGGTTAGATTACTTGCAGTGACTGTAACATGAAGGACTGGTCAGCCAGCAAGCCTGCCCTGTTGTTCCATATATTTGCTGCTGCTGCTTATTCTTGACTTTGAAAATGTGCACAGTCTCTCTATTGAAGAATATAACTGATCATTCCAAAGCAATGGGTAATATCGATAAACAAAATTCTAAAAACTAGAAACAAGAACTGAGGAACCCATACTATATTTTGGTTTAGCAATACTTTGGTTGACTTCCAGATTTTTTTATTTGGTTTTGATGTTGTTTGGATTTTTTTCACGTCAGAGTTTAAGTCTAGGGAATATCTACATATTTGTTGCAAAATGATGGTATGGGAGGATTACTAGGCCAGGATTTTCATTAGAATGAAAATTAGGAAAAAGTGTTTTAAAATATCAACACAGGTAGGTGACAAACTATTTCAATATATTGTTTTTAAAATGCTTTTTATTTAGCTAGTTTATGACTATGAAAATGCTGCAGGCATGTTCACAAGTGTTTCTTTCTATTCTTTTATTTTGGGGGGAGGGCTGGGGGAGTATAATTTTGTTCTACATTACTGTTTCCAATATATTTTTGTTTCCAACAGTAAATCAATTCCTGCAGCGTATGCCGTGTGCTTAAGCTTCAGGTCAGACTAGAACAGGAAACCACTCTTAATCTTACTTGATAGTAATGATCTGTTCAGCAGAAAGGTCAAATGCTTACCAGATCTATCATAGATTTTCCCCTTCCAATGAGACATTGCTAATAACTCAATTAAGGGACCTTGCAGATTGTCAAAACTTCCTAAAGTCTTGATTCAACTCCTGTTCAGAAGATCCTATGGAATAGAATAATTTCTATTCCTCCCTGGGGGATCTTATCCATGACATAATTGTTCACCTGCCTTGCCTCATGTTTAAGTACACATACACAAATAAACACACACACACATCAGCACATAAATACGTATTTACACACATAAACACGTGCACATATACACATATGGGTATCTGTATACACAGAAATATGTATGAATAAATATATCTCTATCTAAACACATATTAAACTGTTCTAGCTGTAAGAAATTATGAGTTTACAAGGGTGATAGACCCATGTAACTAAGTAGTACCTTTCAGACCATGACTTCAAATTCATAATTTTATTTCAGATACTGTCCTCTAGCATGCTTACTATCTCTTTCATTTTGGTTTATGTCTAATAAACATATATAGGTTTTTTCCCCTTTTTTTCCCCTCATAATCTGAGTAATGGTGGAGTAATGTTTCAAAAACCATATGTGAAACTGTGCTCAAGGCTGCTATGTTGACAATGTGCTAGTAATGATGACTGGCATTTTGGCATTACCTAGTACTGTTTTCTTCTGGCTCATGCTTCTGTGGTTGTGGATAATGTCATGTGCAACATTATCAAAAGCTTTTCTAGACAAATCCAACACATGTGATTAGTGCTTTCCTTAGCTCAGGAGGCTATTAGGCTGTTTGAGGAAGAAAAGAGATTGCCTTGGCATAGTTTGGTTTTTGATGGAGTTTGCAATTTGGCTTGTTCTCATCTTGTTTTATTTGAAGAGCTGACATTCATTTACTTGCTACGTGTTTACTCACTCTTTCCGCTTGGCCTCATGGATGTTAAACTCAGGGTTGTGTATCTAGGGGTCGTCTGGTCCAAGCCTCCTAATTCAGCAAGGCCACAGTCAGCTGCTGAAGATGGTGTCCTGACAGGTTTTTAGTATCTCTAAGGAGGGAGACTCCACAACCTCCCCGGGAAACCTATTCCCTTTGCAATTATTAAGCCTGTTGTGGGAAATATTTACTTGGCAATAATAAATTGAAAGAGAATTATCTCATTCTTCACCTAGCAAACAAAACCAGTGACTGATACCACCTCTACCTGTCTCCTTTTCTGTCTTTTCCTTTTCTTTCCAAATGTAGTTTGCAATTGGAGTTTTGAGAGGTGTGAAAAGCTGAGTTAAAATAATGAAGCTGAGTTAACTTCATGTCATAATACTACCTGGAAGAAAACACACTGGGACCAGACCTAGAATCTCCAAATTGGAGTTACTGCTGCTGCCAGCAACTCCACTGTTTTATCTAATGGTTGATGGAGTACATGGAGGACAACATTCATACCTTTCTCTCCTTTTTTTTTGTAGAAAATAGGCTTTATCATATGTCCTCAAGAACAGTGTTCCGATCATCAAGCTGTAGGGTGTTTTTAAATATGCTGTTTTCTCTCCAATTCTATATTCATTAGATAATTTTGGATATCCGGTCATGAATGAGTGCCCTAAACAACAACTACTCTGAAGTCTTTACTCAGCTCTTGTTTATATTGAATATCTGATAAAAGATTTAGTATCATCAAACTAACTGAAAGAATATCATAATACCCTACAATGCACAAATGAAGTTCCCTGTGAGGAAAAGCATCCCAAGTTGCTCTTTCTGCTCTCTGTCTCTGCTGGAGAGGTCAGATTTCTGGTTAGAGCTCGCTGACTCTGGTGAAAATTTCCTCCTGAAGATCAGAGGTTTTGTGCTGCGAAAAGGAAGAACTGGACTTAGTAGAGATCTTAAGATGCTAGTGGAAAATAAAAACAACTTGCATTCTGAAGTTTAGTGCTGTGGTATTTAAAGCTAACTCCTTTAAACATAAACATTAAAAGAAGTAATTTTAGAATTAAATTGAAAAAGACAGTGCTATAAAAACTGATTTCCTTGAAAAAATATGTGAATTGTTCTAGCATTTTTGTTCGCTGAAGTCTGCTTAGGTAGTTTAAGTGTATGAAATATGCAACATACATACAAGAAGAGCATAATTTAGGATTCTGTCATCTGTGCCTGAATATCTAGACCAGGTATCCTGTTCAGTTCAGCAGCAGGCCAGATATTACAGTATACCAACTACCATATAACCACTTGGAACTTGGACAGATTTCAAAAATACTAATGGTATTTGCTTTTCTAGTCTGGAAAGCAACCCATTAGCTCTTCACCTACTGTACGTAGACAAAAAATGAGACCATTTCAGCTATAAACTTCAAGACCTTTAGTTATTTCTGTCAATTGATTTATTTCAGCATAAAAGCATAACTGTTGGACTTGTTACAAACAGTAATGGCCTTTTTTTTTCAGTTGAAAGTATCTTTGCCTTGGTAGAGTACACGATTAACAATCAGGATTGTTAACATTTATCCCTGGTTCTTTAAATGAGTTGTTGCATTATTCCAGGTAAATCACTTTCTTGTCTTTCCAAATGCATTCTGCAACTTTAAATGACTTTTCAGAAAATAATAATGATAGCTGTAAAACTATTTAATATCACTGAATAAGCAGTATTAAAAGTAACAAAAACTCTTTCTAGATACAAGAATGTTCAGATGCAAATCAAAACAGAACTGTATCAAATCCGCCCATCCTTTATTAATAATATTGTATACTTACATTTTCTAAAATCTGGGACAATAATAAAAGGAGTAATTAATTACTTTCCTTTGAGTAGGCAACCTTGATGACTTCTTCCCTTTGTCTTCAGCTTGGAATTTTGTTTTCTTCAGTGGAAATTCCATGTGTAGATCCAAGATTAAGGAGTAAAACTTGCCTTTGATAAAATATTACCTGGCAAAAGTCCGTATTATTTAGAGTGCTGGGTATCCCTCCCTGCTTTTTCACTAGCTCTGGACTTGTTGATAGTTGCCTCTAATTGAACTTATAGGAGTTCAGTATCATGCCAGTTGCAAAAATTAAGAAACACTAAGTGTTGTTGATGTATTAGTTCTGTCAGGAAGTGTCAGGTGAATGTTAGTCCTTTAATTAGATGATTTGAAATACAGGAATATGGCATAATATCTTGCTTTTTCTATGATATTAGCTCCTACATATGGTGTTACAGACAGACACATTCTGTTGAGCTTGTATTAAAGACTACATGTGTAAATGTTAAGAAAAAGACATAATAAATAAAATGGAAACAGTATCACTAAGTAAATTAATAATGTAAAAGACGGACATAATGTCCAATTTTAAAAATCTATTGACAGATATATATTGTCCAATATGCTTAAACTCTGAGAATAATTGACTCCATAAAGTTCCTTTCTTGCTTGCAGACATAAGCTTTTTTGAAGGTAACAAGATTAATAGCCCTCCTCTTCTAATTACTTACAAGGGAATTTATTGCTATCAGTCTTCAAAGTGTTGAGATAAAAACATTTAGTTTCCAATACAGCCCTGGAGGCCACACTGCCTGCTCTGCACTGCGTGAGGAGTTCATTTACTGAAATATAACAGTTTGAATCAGGGAAAGACAGTTGCAACCTGACCTTTAGGACCCATCAGAGTGACCATTGTGCTGAAATAAGAGGCCCACTTGATTACAAGTGTTGCAAAGCTGAAGGTTTAAACATATAAGTGTTTTGAGATATGAGCCTGGGCCAACATTCTTTATCAAAGTGACACAATATATACAAGGAGTAATTTGGTTTATTTTACGTGACCCAGAACAGAAATGGGATCTTCATATCAGTACAGAGGTGATGCACTTCTGATCTCAAACTCCCTGCAGAGTCCCAGCATCCTTCAGCCTTCTGCTTTTCAGATGAGGTCAACACCTCAAGAGTTCCTGTGGCTCTGTGTCTTCCCCTCAGAGGTGTGTGGAAAGCACAGCTGGTCAAATTTGACATGTTGACAAAAACCAGAAACTAACATTCAGAATTATTTTAATTTTGTTCTATCATCATAAATTTTGCTTTTAGCCAGGAAGGAGGTCTGGCAGAACTGGAGAACAGAAGTAGATGATTAATCTGAATGATCCCACCAGGAAATCTTGGCAAAACACAATTAGACTACAAGAAATTATCAACTTCTTAGGTGATTAATTTTAAAACTTCAAAACTGCCCTATGCAGGAGATGTTATCGCATCCAATTTTTGGATCTGGTAAGAGATGAAATTGTTTGTGTAGGGAAAGCTAAATAAATATTAGGACAACTGGAAGAAATGATCCAAAGAAATAATTTCTGGTATTTTCTGTATAGCAGATAGTAAGCATAACACTAAAGCTGTCATAAGGTGTTCTATGAAAAGACCCTGTGTTAAGCAAAATATTTAGCCTCCAGTCTAACTACCATGACTCTCTTTCTGCCTTACATGTAAATTTTAGCAGAGATTAAAAAGACTGAGCTGTTAGTAACAAAGTCATTACCAGATTATTAGCCCAGTACATTAACTGAAATGCAGAACAAATAAAGTTGCTTTACAATAATGAATTACTGGTATTTGAGAAGTGAAAATACTGCAATGTCAGTTTTTGTATTAACAAATTATTTGTTAATTACGGCATCAGAAATGTATAAGTTGTTTGTCTATAAATGTCTATAAGCACTAACCTGAAACTTCCATGTGACAGCTGAAGTATTTTAATAACAAATACAATAGCACAATCGCTAATTAATCATAAATGCATTATTTCATCTGTTTTGCTGTAATTAAATATGGATATGTAAGAGCTATTCTGTTCTAATAATGGCATCCTATACCAAAGCAAAAATCATTCTAGCTGTATTGTCTAGCTATTTCAGACTGACCGTACTAATACCCTACTTGTAGTGACAAAATAGATACGAATTTGGGATTAAATTAAATCTCAGTGAAAAAGGGATAAACTTCAATGATTTCAAAGGAATTATTCCTGTATATCTTGGGCAAGCTTCTACTACCCTTTGCTCATCATGTAATACCTGTTAAATCCCTGTAACACTTTTGTTGCTTCTTTCCATGTTTTTGTTGAAAGCACTTTGGCCTGATATATTGAATCATGAGACTAGAAGTATTTTGGCATTTAAAATGCTTTATTGAATTGCTTTAACAGATTTGAAAGCTCATATCACCAATCCATTGGATAGATATAAAAAATATTATTGCCCTGTATTCTTCATAGGTACCTAGTCTCTGTGATGTTCGTACATCCTATCAGAATATCTGAATGTTGTATCCTGAGTCCTGCAATGCCTTCACAAGAGATACACAGATAATTGCATATTAAATGTAGGAGAATTCATATAAATAGATAGTCATATCTCTGAAACTGTAGTCTCTCTGACAGTGTAGTATTTCCTATTTATTTTGTGCATTTGATTCTTTATTCTTTAGCTGTAGGTATGTTAGAAGAATTATGACACTAGATAGTCTTCTAGGCTAGAAGAGTTCTAGAGTTAGATTAGTTCTAAAGACTCTATTTTTTAGAGTTAAAGCTCCTTGAAAGTAAAAATATATAGGAACGATCTTCATTGATTGCTTTGTGCCATAAAAATATCAAAGCAAACTAAAATACTACCTATAAGTCTTTATTTTGGAAAATAATCAAAGGAGTCTTTTGCAAATATTTATCTCAACCTAAGTAATATAAGTATTAGCAAAAGAAAAAAAAAAAAGGCTTTGATCCAAGAGTTACACGCTTGCAAGACAGCTTTCTGAGCATGTGGACTGCTCATGGTGTCACAGAGAGTCGTGTTACAGAGAGGCTGCATCAGGCTCAGTCCTGTTCATGAACTTGCTCTGTTGGACCCATGCAGAATCCCACTGATACCATCAGACCTCAGGGAGGCATAAAGCCAACCAGCTCTGCAAAGTCTTATTTGCAAGGATCACAGCCCTAGACAGAGAACGTGTCAATTTTGTTGAATGGTTCATTAATTTTTCACAGCTTTGGGGGAAACACAATGAATGACAAAACTACTAGTTTCACAGCTCATAGATCACAACTCCCAGCAAAGGAGAGAATCAGCAGGCCAGGGTACTGTAATAACCCACCAAGGGCTCCCATCATCAGGAGCACAAACTTCCTGTTACACGGTGAGGAGGCATCCGGCTGCACTTGGCAGCAGACATCAATTATTTCAGAAGTTTACTTAGCTATTACTTTGCTACAGTACAAGGGTGTAGGATTTTACAGAATAATTCATAGGAATGCTAATGGTTTCTTTCACCAGTATTTGTCAATGTTGGGATGTACCCTTAGACTGGTGAAAACATATCCATAAATTTAAGCAGATTTGAGTGTTTAACAAGCTATGACCTTGAGAGCAGGTGATCTTTTCCTCTGACTATATAAGTTTTGAATTGACAAGTGCAGCATTGATCCCTGTACTTTTCAATTATGGGACTCATTTAAAAAACTTCATGGTTGAGTTTTTTCTCATGACAGAGTCAAAATAAAGGCAAAGGTAACCAAGACTATGAAAATAAAATACACTTTTCTTCTATGCCCAGGAAAATTGTTATTTCCTACTGATGGGCTCCCTCAGGAAAGAACAGAGAAAAAGATGAAAGAACAGCTAATCCCATTTTTCCTAGCAGTAGCACACCTGGAAAACTCTGACCTACATTGCAATCCCTGCTAGGCAGGCCAAGACTTCCAGGACCATGTCAGAGGGTGCAATGAATAAAACAGTTGTTCAGAAAGGAGATTATATAAATGGGATTATCTTTAATAGGATCACTCAGTAGGGCAGAAAATTGTGAATGAATACTTCTATGACAAAGCAAACAAACTCCAAATTAACAATAGGTTGATGTGACAGGCCTTAAGAGGAGTGGAAATTAAGTTCATAATTGGGCTATTTGCCTTTCTGGAGCTTAGTTTAATGGAGGGAATTTAATAAGGTTTGCCTTTGACTCTTTCAATATTAGACATAATATGAAGTGGATTTCTTTAAGCTTAGAGAATTTTTACTAAATATGCTTACTATGCAAGACTTAGTAAAATGTGCATTCTTACTGGCTTTCCCAAACCTAGAACTGGTGTAAAATTTGCATTTTTTTCGTAGTACCGTAGTTTCGTTCTTATGCTAAACAAAGTTGAAAAATTGAACTTTCAGAATACTAATCCCAGCAATTGTGTCAGGAGCTTTCAGTTCATCAAAAGAACATACATTTCTTAACTGACTTCCTATTCAAATGGAAGAGTGTAACATCTCCAAATGTTTTTGTTTGGCTTGTTGAGCTGCCTTTCTTCCTTTATAGAGATTTAATGGAGGATTATTTCTCAATTCTGCAGGTACCCGGCACATGATCCCTCCCAGATAAGGCCCATGATAAGGCTTGATAGAAAGGACGAGTGCACTGCAATGCAGAAGAGGAAATCTTCAATGGATCTAAGGTTCAGAAATAAGTACGGTACCTTTTTTTACTTATAGGGCAAGATGTTGTAAGAAAACATTGAACTGATTAGTTCAACAAACAAAAAAAATTCTGAGGGACAACATATTTTATATCATTTTCATTGACAAAGAAGAATTTTAAGCCTAAACTATATATCTTTTCAAAAATTACTGATTAGGTGTAAAACGTTGACCAGTTACATATAAAATTATCTCATGCTGGATACCAATGTTACATTTGATGCCATTACTTTTGACAAGCAGTAGAAATGCTATGAATTAGGTTCATTGACAGAATGTGTTCAGAAACTGCTGTCCCTAAACCAGTAATTTTAACACATCCAACATCTGTATTACATTAGACTTAATTTACAGTAAGTATTGAAAGCAATTTAAAACATATGTCTCATAAACTATCTGCCATATTCTATGTAGGTTCTTTGCTACAGTACAGATGCTTAGGCTCGGGATGCTAAAGAATGGGTTTAAGCCTATTTTTGCATCTAATGAAAATCTTTGAAAGTTTCTGTTTCTTGGGATAAGCTACCACAATGACATGTCACTAGTTGAGCTGGACAAATAAACTCGGGTCTACCTATGATAACTGGAAAAACATTTGTTTATTGATGAATCCATCCTTTCTTGAGTATGTCATGCATTCCAATAGCCATGACAAATTATCTGTTGTTCTTCGTATATAATATACATGTGTATTCCTACGATATGTGTCCATGGTAATTCTACAGAATATGTCATAAAATATAATGACTTTCTCCTTCTGTCCTTGTTAGCACATAGGACATGCTATCTGTATTTACCTGTTATAATATGTTAATCTATAAAACTAATTAAAAATTCTGCTTTAATTGTGAGAAGTAGAATGTTTCCCATGTTTGTAGTCAAAGCTACTATCATGAAATACTCACTTGACTGTGATTCTTTCTTTTTCTAGGAAAAAGAAATCTGAAGAACGACGTTGGATATAGACTAATTGGAAAAGTAGAACGAAGAGACATGAAGCATGGGATACAATGATATTTATGCACTTTCTGGGTACTAAGTAAGTTGTTTTAATCCTCTTCTTGGGTGGGCAACCGAAAACCTGATCTCAGTACTCTAGTCTCTAGGAGAACACAACACAATTATATAGTTCTTTGTCCTGGAAGAGTGAGAAAAAGAGCCAAATTATTAAAAAGAGCAATTTAGTTTCCTATGACTTCAGCGAGCATGTGTATATATGTACATACATGCATTTGCATGTATGTACATATATACACGTGTATGTGTATCTATACACGCAGATATTTTTGTACATATATATATATATAAATACAAAGACAGTGACATGACTGAACAGTGGGGAGCTCCCTCTGAGGAGTTTTGGCTTTCAGTCACATCACATAGAGATTCTCCAACTACATCTGGGTAACAACCATAAGATTTAATTTTGTTTCCATGAGGGGGTAATAAGGTTCATCTGCAACAGTTTTAGAGGTGCAAGGGAACTCATGATATGACAAACCTCATTCTGTTTTAATAAGCCTGTCTACTTCTTTTCCTAAGCTACAACAGGACATCCACTTGGATACCTCCAGACCTTCTCTTTCAATGTTTATTCTTGCCTACTTTTCATGGAGTGGTTTTAAGTGTGAGGTAAACAAAACAGTGGCATAGAAACATAATTTTTATACCCTGTATTCACATTCAACATAGATTAATGTCTCAATGTATTAGAAAATCTTCAGTAAAGCAAAAGTAAACTTTGGGCAATAACATTTTCTTATGAAATGTTGCAAGGAGTGTATACATCCAGCAATCCTTGTCCCTCTGATCCAACTTCATGGGTGAAATTCTGGCACCACTTGAATCAGCTGAGGTTTTGCTGTTCTACCCACGGAGACAGGATACCCTCTCCTGTTTTTCACCATCTAGTAACATGAAAATAAAGAAAATACTATCTCTGTGACTTTCACAATGTCGCTGTCAGAAAAGACAGACTTTTTCTGGCACTTTAGTTGCAGATAAGATGCTTAGATGCTACTGACAATTAATAAGTTAATTGATAACTAAATTGCTAATTAGTCATGCTCCTGAAAAAAAACACAATGAAAACTTTCCTTAAAGTAGAAAGAGGATAGGAGTCACAGACATTTCCTGTGAAAAAGCCACACACAGACTAATGATCATCCTCCTGACCTTTGAGAAATATCTTTCCAAAATCTATGAGAAACCTACCAGGAAATGGGAATCTTAGTCAGTAGTCCCTAAGGTAGTTAAGCATTGGTTGCTAAAGTAAAGAACTCCTTGTTGCCTGAATATTTCCTTTGATTTAACTTGGAAAGGTTGCTGGAAAATCGTTTGAGTTGGCCTTTTCCCGTCCAGTGATTTCTGTGTAGTCCACGTCTAAGTATATATGTAATCACAACAACATAGAATTATGTTAAAATCTGACTCTAGAATAGTAAAGTATTTGGAGACTTTGATAGCCTTGCCTTTTCACAGTTGAGAGATACTTGAGGGGGCAAAGAAGAGAAGACAAGCCATTCTGGTTCGTTCTAGTTCTCAGAATCCTACAAAACATTGTCTAGATGTAATCTGATTCTCACAAAATAAGTACAAATTGAAGAACACTGTACTGAATGATATGTGAGAGAAACAACCACGAGGAATACAGTAAAATAAAATTTCAAAGGAAATGCACATTGCAACTCCTATAATTTATGGAGTACATCTATACCAGTGAATACAGAAAATTTAATTCTTCCTGAAATTCTGACGTTTCACACTTATTTTACCAAGAATCGAATCAACATATAATGAAGCAACCTAAAAAATCATGTTCCATTAAGTAAGTCAAAACGATTTCATTTCAACCTTGGTGATGATTCATTACCTTCCACATAAAATAAAACTTTGCACTGATCTCAACAGTTTTCTTTCACTGCCAGCCAGATTATATTTTAAGTTCTATAGAAATAATTTTCATTAGTTTGCTTTTGGCCACACAGCGTGAGTGATATGCTGTATGATACCAGATTGAATTCCTGCTGCACATTATAAAAAACCTAGATCGTCCTCTCCTCTCCTCTCCTCTCCTCTCCTCTCCTCTCCTCTCCTCTCCTCTCCTCTCCTCTCCTC